>CM047811.1:10402744-10407744 GCA_026214975.1 Gentiana macrophylla | reverse complement strand
TGAAATTTTCATATGTTTGATTTGCATCATCTGTACCTTATTTTTGAATGCGGACGACATGTGGATGGGTACTGGACTGTCGCCCGTCAACGGGAAGCATATCCAGGTGCCTTTCATCCCGGTCGACCGTCATCTCCTCAGGCTCGCTTGATTTTGCGCACTGGAGGAAGGACCAAGGTAGGGCGCTGAGGCGGTAGAGGTTTGAGATGATATGAGGGAGATCGCGTCAAAATGGGATGTAAACTTCGGTGGTGTACATGCCCTCTGGGCCATATATCACGGACACTTGGGCTCTTTATTCAATTTTCTATTCCAAAATGGCAGGCCTTAGTGTTCGATTGTGCAGCGTGGACAAAGTACGAATCGCACCAGAAATCCATGAAACTTTGAAACACTTTGGTGTGGTGTTGAGAGAGTGCTTGAGACGAATGATCGACTACGTAACCACCCAAAAATGCTTGATCCATGGCGACCTCTGTTCTGTCAAAATAGTTAAGGCGGAGGGCGTACCACAAATGAAAATCCCGTAAGTGTTATTAACGTCAATGTATTTATAATACTATATAGTGTACATTATCTTATTATCAAGCGATTAATCGAAATTTACAACTGTGCGGGGTGATTGTGGGGTGTATACGGTCAAGTTCATCGAGCATATGATGCACTCCACTACGTTTGAACCGATCGGACACGAAAACATGATGTTATTTAGACATAAAATGTACATGTGAGATGTTTAATCGATTGCATAGATCTTTAGATATGTAGTTATTTTTTGTGAATTTGATGTATATGGCATGACATTTTGTTTGTTTTATACCAAGTTATGTCGTTGTAATATTTTTATTAACTTATGTTTATATCGGCTCGTTTTTATGTTAGTTTCTTATTCGGTTGATTTATTTTTGTGGGATAGACTAGTGTAATGGGACACTTAGTCTTGATATTATATTCACGGACGGACTAGGCTTCACATACTTACACCTCTTGATATTATCACTCAACGCCTTCATATTCAAATTTCATTCCAAGTAGTACGGTTTACTCAAAAGTTTATCTACATTATGAGCCAAATGCACTTCCTCGTTTATCTATTACATTCATCATCGACCGAGAAGTTTGATTAAGACATGTAGATTACGAAATCAAGAATTTACTTTAGAAACAAAGAGATAAATATATATAAATACAAAGTACATTAAACTTTGAAACAAAGACATAGAAGAGCCAAAGCCTAGACAAACAAAGGAAAGTCACAAAAGGTAAACCATGCGTGCGCTCTAAACAAACCACGGAAAGTCACAAAAGGTGATTGGGATACTTTCCTCACCAATGTCATCATTGTCATACTGCAGTGCGTGAAATTCTCTTGCGAGAGCGGTGATAAGAAATGGATAATCTGAGATAACCATCACCAAGCAAGTTAAGCGATATTTCACCAATCCTACTGACGATATCACTTCCAAAATCAACTTCACGCGTTAAAAGGCAAGCGAAAAAGCTTTGAAGGCATTGCTCGGATTAAAAGTGTATGCGGTACCATGCGCTACTACCAATCCATTCAAGTAAACACGCAGCCATTCTTGAGATAGTCAGGATACTCGGCGATTACGGAATTCGTAAAGTGGGTGTGCGAGATTTGGTTGCTTGAGTTACGGTATACGATAGTAGCGATTGATCAATCGGATGAAAAGAAGACATTTACTCCACGTAGGCGTGTACACCCTGAAGTTGGAATGGCCGCGTCAATTTTAGACCTCACCAAAGTGTAGAATTCACGAGCGATTGATCGATTCATAGTGGAGGTAGGTGGGGACTCTTGGCGAGGCGCTCAATGATCTTCTTCGTATGAATCTCTGCATCCTGGTAGGTAGGGTATCCCATTCCATCCTCCACTCTCTGCAACAACGGCAATATCATGAAAATATGTAGACCAATTGACACGCTCGTGTTGTGTTGTGAACCGATATATAGCGTATCCTCGTCATACACATAAGGTATACTAGGGCGTGAAGCGGCGGTGAGGATGCCAAGCCGGAGAATTAGATTATCGGGATTGTATATCCGAATATGCGAAGGAGGAATCGAGTCGGACATTTTCACGGAGTTTTTAAAATGTAGTGATTTCGGTACAAGGTGGGAGATTCTGAGGCAAAGGAACTTGAAGAACGTGAGGACTAATGAGAGAGGAGAAGGTATAGAGGGGGTTATATTGGCGTAAATATTGGAAATTTTAATCCAAATTGAATCATTTACGAGGTCATGGTATTGTCTTGTCAAGCAATCAATGTTTCCATTTAACTTGGACGGGCTACTTGGGCGGTTGGGCGATTATGGGCCGCATGATTTAAGATCCGTCAATTGGGCGATTCCGTCCAAATTAGAAGATTCGGTATAGTGCAATAATAGAGCGAGGGGCCGCATGTTAGATATCTTGTTCATCATGACCGTCAAATTGGGCGACGCCGTCCAAATATTGGGCGATTCCGTCGAAAATAGTGTGTGAATATATACGTCCATATGCATTTGGGCGTGTCCCATCGAGCCCGACAAATGTGGTCCTTTATTGGACCATATGCATTTATGTCGAGGGGCGTGATGATAGGTATAGTGCAATAATAGACGGGGCCCCCACACGTTAGATATCTTGTTCATATATGACCGTCCAAATTGGGCGGCGCGCCGTCCAAATATTGGACGGTTCCGTCAAGATTAGTGTGTGATGGATATATCGTCCATATGCATTTGTACAAGTGTAGTCAATGTCGAGTTATAACCATGTTGTCGAAGATGAAGACAAGACATGACCTTTGTACATATGTGTCCTACATATATAACATGCGTGGTCACTATCGGGGGTCCCACACTTCAAGTGGTTGTGATTATTGCATTTAAGCGGAGACACATATATGCAATTGTCACTATATCTGAGGACCCACTTACGTCAAATGGTGGTGAGTTATGACCGTCAAATTTTGGGCGGAATTCGTCCAACTTTAGGCAGATTCCGTCAAAATATTGGTTAGTCGATGAATTGACGGTTTCAATACTTTCAATCAATCAATGTTACATACATAAAAGAAAAGTAATGATACATTGGCTTTCATACAAGGCTTACAAACTTAAAAGAAAGTGAGTAATGATACATTGGCTTAAATAGGATAGGACGACGTCTTAATAAATGCTCTTCAATGTCTAGTAATCACCACATTAAACACGACATGATTTTCTATAGGTTCATCAACGACTTAAAGGTGCATTCATCTCCAACATTTAGGTCATTGTCGGTAATGAAATCATTCAACCCGGTTAAGCGAACTTGTTGATAGTTTGAAATAGAAGCTACAATTCTAGCACGCCATGATCCCCTGTGGCAATTGTAGTTCGGCCGTCTTGTTTCCATAACATGTCGTTTGTTCTAGCAAATGGCATTGGAATATTCTACAAATCACAAACAATTTTAAATCTTTGTTAAAAATTGCAATTGGGAAGAAAGCTACACAAGAAAACAACTAAACGACATCAAATCCATCTCTCACCACATAACCACGTGAAATTGCCCGGTTGTTGCGTCATCCGAAAATGGGGATTTTGGTGACTTGCACTGCATCATCTTCTTCACCATCGGAAGCAGAAAAAGTCTTCTCACACGAAGTGTGATCCAAGCACAATAGTGTCGAAAATGAAATTCCCTATGTGTTCAAACACTATAACCTCCCCTCATTCAAGTCATGACGGCCACATACCTCCTCCCAACCTTCCCCAAAGAAACAAAGAGGTCCATTGTCTGCGGCTCCAATCCTCACTTCCCATGTCCCTAATCAAGCCTCGAGCGGTCATATCTATGTTCCCATCGTGTCATTCCACCTATTATACCATCTTTGGAGGTAGCGTACATGAAAAAGAAACATATCATGTTGGTTCAATCATAATATAAGTTATATAAATGTAAGTTAATTAATAATGACATACCAAACTTGTAGCGAAACCACCATCAAGAACTTTAAAGAAACTTGGAAAATCCATTTGCTTGATTGTATAGTAAAAATATCCGAAGTTCTTTTAATTGTTCGTTCTTGTATGATTATTTGGGATGTCTCATAAGTATATATAGGGAGAATGGGCGGGAGGCTTGAATATGATGTCACGGTCGTGTCATATGTAGTCGCCGTCCAAATATTGGTAAGTGAGTGGATTCGGATGGTTTTATACTTTCAATCAATCAATATTCTTTGTTGAATCCGTCAAATGGTGGTGAGTTATGACCGTCCAAGTTTCCGCCCTAATTTAGGCGGATTTCGGCCAAAATTCGACGGAATCCGCCCAAATATTGGTAAGTATTGGATTCGGACGGTTTCTATACTTTCAATCAATCAATATTCTTGTTGAATCGTCATGGTGTCGATTGAAATTTTTGAAAAAGTGAAATGAACGATGTAGTCAATGTCAAAGGATAAGACATGACATGTGTGGTCACTTATCCGGCGGTCCCACACTTCAAGTGGTTGTGATTATTGCATTTAGGCGGGACACGTAGGTATAGTGTCACTTATAGACGGGGCCCACACGTCAAATGGTGGTGAGTTATGACCGTCAAATTTCCGTCCAAATTTAGGCGGATTTCGCCAAAAATTCGACGGAATCCGTCCAAATTTAGACAGATTCAAATCAAAATATTGGTAAGTATTTGATTCGGACGGTTTCTATACTTTCAATCAATCAATCAATGTCGAGGTTAAATGGGCACGATTTTCCAATTTCCGCAGGCGTACACATAGGTATAGTGCAATAATAAGCAGGGCCCCACACGTTAGATATCTTGTTCATATATGAACGTCCAAATCGGACGACGCCGTCCAAATATTGGACGATTCCGTCGAAGATAGTGTGTGAATATATACACGTCCCAAATATTGGGCGTGTCCCATCGAACTTACAAATGTGGTCATTATCGGCGGATCCCACCTTTTAAAGTTGTTGTGACGTATGCTTTTATGGCG
>CM047811.1:10379350-10402644 GCA_026214975.1 Gentiana macrophylla | reverse complement strand
TTGATTTATTTATTTATTTTTTCAGTTAACATGCAAAAGTATGCACAGCCACGTGTAAATTCATGCACTTTGTTCAAATTTCATAGCGATGTTGAAGTAGTGCAAATTGTACATGCCCGGTAAATTGTATGTGTAACTCAGAAAAAAATGTCAAGTCTTTGTATGTGTAACTCAAGAAATTAAAAAATGTCAAATTAATCAGAAACGATATTAAATAAAATGTTACAATAACCTGAAAATATAATTTGTCATAAAACGTGAACAAGTACGTAGGACCACGTTTTGGTGTATTAAAGGTTATTTTGCTAAACTACTTTGCTATACTTTGTTTTGTCTTAATCTGTTTACTTTAAAATGTAATAAGTAAATTTATGATTTGTCTCCTTACTTGTGGTAATCATATTTTTTCTTTCTCTTTTGATCTTCAACTTATTAAGAATCTTAGTTAATGCTAACTTCTTTCTTTTGCCGAGAAGATGTGCAATTAGATGAATAAATTGATGCTGGTTTAGTTCTTTGAAATAAGGCCTACATGCCAACAAGGCATTGATCCGATAGTAAATTTTTTTTTGAGGAACCGGTGGTAATTATTTGCGAATTTTCACGTTTTGAAAAAGCGGGCGTGCAATTGGAATATTGGAGCGTGCTGGAATATTGGTAAACGCATGGCCGTGCAAATTTCTGGTCTACGACCAAAATGGAGAAATTTTCACGTTTGAAAGTTTTCACGTGGAATATTGGCCAACCGCTTTCAAAGCGTGGAATTTCCACATTTGGGTTGAGCGGAGAAATTTGCATAGTTTAGCGTTGCAATATTCGTGCACGTTCGCTTTTAAAGCGTGAAATTTCCCGATATAAGCGAAAAGTGAAATTTTCACGTGATACGCGAAAAAATGTCGATTGGCGTACGCGATTCAATCGAGTTTTACATGGACATGTTTTCTAATTTTCTCGAAAATGTGGATCAACAAATTGTCAGAAAAGAGCATCTTTTCTCAGACTCGAATTATCTAACCTGATTCCATATAAAAAAAAGGCATTACTGTATGGCTAAGAGTTTTCAGGATTCGAGACAGATATTTCATTAAGAAAGAGACCCAATTAGTCAAATTTAAGTGTTTTAAATCGTGATTAAATTAAAAAAAAAAATCTTGCCTAAAATTAATTCAATAAAGCCTAACATTTTGTAAATTCGATTATAATCAACAACCGTGAAAAATGATGAATTTGAAGGGAAAAGTAAAAATTAAATATCAAGTATATATTAAGAATTTTTGAAGTGTGAAAAGACATACAGCCAAAAAAATGTGACGCATTATTATATTTTATGATTTCTGTCCATTGCATTATACATGGATTTATCATTATTTAGAGCATCATCATCTTCTTAGTATAATAATTGTCCTATTGTTTTGATCATTTTATAGCATACAAGTTAATCATAGTTTAATAAGTGCACCATATAATTAATAACATCATTTTAAAAATAGTTGTAATGCTTTTAAAAAAATAGTGGTAATGCTCATAACAAACTAACTTATTATTAATAGGAAGGGAAGGAAAAAAACTTGGATTCTCTAGTCATTTATCTTGGAAATCCCATGGGAAAGGTTTTGGCCGGTGATATATGGAAATTTAATCAACGGCCAAAGATTAATCCTTGAAGATTTCTCGCATTTCAAGCGTTGGATTTATGTACATATTTGATGATATACACGTTCAAGAAAAGTTAATTAAAATAGTTCGCTGTATTTATATTTTTTTATTACTCGTAGAGTTTTATTTGTATTAAATTCATTATTTACAAAAGTCTTTTATGAGCACTTTCTGCTTTTTTCTCGATTAATTTAGTATTTGTTTTGGTTAAGATTAAACAAACAACTTTTCATCATTTGGAACAACCTGGTATAGCATTATAAAATACAAAACCTTTGGCTGGCTTCTTGTTTTTTGTTGACCGATTTCGATAATTTAATTATTATTTTTGCAATTTCGCATTAACTTCATATAGCATTTCTCTTATAAGTATTGCCACGATTTTATTTTACTTTGTTGCAAGTATTAGTTACTCTTGAACTAATCAAAAGTGGAAGAAGTAATATAGAATCTCTATTAAAAAAATATTGTTGATCGCACATTTATATCACATTTGGAAATTTGAATTGGTGAAGATACATTCAGGATACAATTTATGCAAGTATGATAACGATGTTGAATACCGTCAAGATATGAATCCGGGCATTTGAATCTAAGGATAATGTTCAAGATCCAAAACAAAAGAAATAAAAAGGGTATGTTTATTTTATTTTATTTTTAGTGATTTTAGTGGCGCAGTGTATTTCAGGTTGCCAATATCTGGGATCATTTATAAATAAGTGCCGTAGTTCAAGGATCATTTATATAGGGAATATTAATTTGTGCCATAGGCTGTATTGTGCCGTGTGTCCTCACTTCTTGTTTGCCGTTTGCGGTTTATGCATGAATCTCCCTCATTTAGGAGGTAATCACGCTAGTTTAAATAATAGGACCATAGTTGTAATTACAAGAGATTCTTTCCATATTTATCATATATTACCCGTGGGATAAGGCCGTGGCCAACTCATCGAGACTTCGGAGAGCTCAGATGGCGCTGGTCCGAGTTGTGTTGCCCTGTTTCGTTATCCTGACCGACTGCGGTGGGCTCGAGGCGTGATAAGCGAGACTATACCAACCTTCCTCAGGGATAAAGGTCTCACAATGGACCTTAGCTAGGGCTCTTGAACCTTAGTTGCTCAGTCTCTCTTTCTCATTTATTACATAGTTATTCACGAGATGGCACGTGGCGAGGATGACTTGATCTCCGTCACATGACAAGTTCTTGTTGACCCAATTATATTGTACAAGTGTTGGGAGATATTATCCACATTTGAGTGGGGTGTTGGGATAGACTACCCACTCTTGAATGTATAAAATATAGTAGCCTTCTAACACCATTTGTTTTAGTAGAATGATAAGCGTTTAGTCTAGCTGTTACTTATAATTTCGTAACCTTTACTATATACATGTATAACATAATATTTTCTCGAGGAGTGAGAGTAAAGAACAAATAAAGGCTACCCAAATCCACTGTTAGTTACATGTTTATAGTGGAAAAATCTCAAATCCATTGTGTTCCACTGTTTCATTTTTTTATTTACAAAAGTGATCTTGAAAATGACGTCGATGGATGTTAAAATAAAAGAACAAGAAAATGAAAAATATGGTGAAAAAAATGCGTCGTTTGATGCTTATATCAAAAGATATATACCATTTTATAACCAAGTAGAAGATAATGTAAATTATAGTAGAATATGAAACATCATCTATTCAAAAAAAAATAATAATAATCCAGGTTATGTTTATATTTTTATTTTCCAAGCCTCGTTTTTCAATAAAGTCTATTTTCTTATCATATTCTTTTTTATTTTAAAAGAACTTTTATTAATCGAATCGTCAATGATGAATTAAAGCGTGAAGGTGAGGCACCCCAAGATGTTAGATTTGGCCCAGTAAAGCAATCTTCAAGTAGAATCGCGTAGGCGACACCTCGCCGAATAAGTAAGCGGATACAAAGCTGAAAAGCCAAACAGTCATTTTACTAAACGACCGACGGGCGTCCGAGGTCTTCGCGGTCTGGATTACGAGGCAATGCTGGCCAAAGCGATATTTCTGCCCCTGACCGTGGATTTCTGACTTCGATGCTTCATAAAAGCGCAGAAGATCAACAGCTCGCTGTCTCCACCAGGTCTCGGTCTTATCATATTCTTAAAATGAACAACTCAAACTTTACATTTTGCGCCAGGCGATACTCGCGGTAAAGTTTTGTTTCTTATCATATTCACAAATGAACAACGGCCCGCCAGCGACGACCATCAGCCATTCTTTAATTTGCATCGCTTACTTAAATAACATATTGCCTGTCGATAAAACTATTAAAATACAATAAATAATACAGCTTAGTTATTGATATTAAAGTCTTATATTAAATCAAGAGTTTTTCTAGGCTTTATAAATCAATAGTTTTGGCCCAAAGGAATACTCCCCTACGTTGGCATCAAACTAACTGGAAGAAAAAAAAACAACACATATTAAGAATGATTTGATTTTAATAATGAAATAACTAGCATATCCTTAAATATATTTAATGCAGTCCTATCATGAGTCTTTCATGTCTACGGCATTATTCTAATAAATTTGAATTAATTTAATTTATTTTTATCAACCAAATTTAAGTCAAGATTTTAAATAATTCCTAGATATAATACCGCGTTGAAAGTAATCTGATTACATAACCTACTAAATTGAAACTATGTTAGTAATGTAATCAACAATCTCGACCAAATTAGTCCTCAAGGAATCAGGATCGATTAGCCAAACAATGGAAGGGTAATATTTTACAAAAGATATGGTAAAAGTGTTAAGGTTTCTTACTAGTGTCATAAAGACTCGTACATTTTCAACCTCACAATGCTATATAAACAAGAGCAAGAGAGTGCAAAATAGTAATTAATGTCTGTTTCTCAAAAATGCTTACTTCCTCAAATAAATAGAGCATGACTTTTAAAAGTTCTCGAATAAGCCTTGTTCAACCTGCTGCCAGAATCGAGATCCTCCGGTACACCAGCAGTCGCCAATGCCGTTCAAACTATCTAGAGATAATAATTTCTGGAAGTCCTCCGTGTGATATTTCTTCTTAAAAGTTTATCACTAACGCATGCGGTCAGTTAAATCCAATTATCGTATGATTAGTAAATAATAAGTAGATAATTTCTTTTTAATCGTAATAAAAAAAAAAATAGGAACAATTTTTGTTAACAACTCCTCAGTGAAATAATAACGTGACGAATACTAAACTATATCAAATGATGGTTCAATCTTCTCTATGAATTAGCACGGGAAGATCTTCTGCTAATTACACCTTTTACGGCATGGGTAAGAGACTTGAGAGTATTGTGGAGGGGTAAAATGGGAACTTTCACACATGGGTGCTGAGAGTATTAGGGAGAGGTAATTAAAATGAGAATTTCATGACAAACTTAAATTTTAAAAGAAAAAAAAACATAAGCCATTATGGCATAAAGTGTATATATTACCCCCGCTTCCATTTTATCTGTCGTAATTACTAAAAAGAAACTTATTTTTATCTCAGGTCAGAGATGATATTTCTAAAGAATCATTTATTATATTTTTCTACATCTACCCCTATTTATTGTTGCCGGTAGTTGAAAACAAATATCAAGACCGCATTAATTACAGGTATTCAAATGGTGATTGTTCTCATTTTGATGTTAAGCCAAAACATTAACTACACTTTTCTTAATACGCTGTATTTTTACAATGCGATAAGTAAATGTAAACGGATGAAAGAGCAAAATATCAAGCCCATCCGATAGCAAACTGGAATTGAGCCTCAAACTCCAATAAATGACCGGTTTTTATGATGCATCCAATTTTCCTTGGAGAAGAGTTATTATATATGTAGTAGTCGCTGAAGAAGTATAGATTACTTTTATTAACGCGATACATCCACCTTCACACCACACACCTCTATTGAAATAAAAATGATTTAATCGGATTCATCTCATCCATCCACTTTGTGATTGATAATAATAACCGATGCACTCTAAAAGAGTAAATAACATTACTCCTCTGCTCTAAAATAATCATTAAATACAAAGTTACATGCTCCATTTTATGCGCGATCCAATACAATTTACAAAAGAACATTTATCAGATTTTTACTTCGATTTATTCTTATATATCCAACGACATTCTAATCATTTTATCAGAAAATGTAATTCATTAACTAATATTTTTAATACGCTATGATTTTTGAACCGCTTCTGATAAATCAAACTGAGGGATTACAAAAACTTGATTAAAAAAATAGAGTCCACATAGCCAGACGGACGTCATTAACAAAACAAAATTAAATTTTTTTTTTTTGCAAGAACAAAATTAATTTTATTTGAATAAAAGTTATATAAGCATTTATATATATTATATTAATTAATATTTCATGATAAGAGTGGGTAATCCGTAATTGTCGTATATCATGTGTCTTGATTAATACTGCTATTTGGTACAGCCAAGAAGAATGGTGCCCATTGACAGTATGTTTAGAAATTAGAACAATATCATATCATACTATTAATTTGATATAATGAGTATCTGAATCTATGGCTTCCGAACATTGGAAACATGTTATAATCTTTTTTGTCTTTTTTTTTGCCACCTTTTTTTTTTGTTGAAAGAACTATTCCTTTTTTATTTTTTTATTTTATATATATATATATATATATATATATATGTATATATATATTATTTTTTTTTTTTTTTCATTTATAAAATTGAGTTTTTCTCTAACGTTATTGTAAAATTCATAGGTAAATTCTTAGTGATGACAAGGATATGACAATCTTTTTTATTATGGAGTTTTTAGTGATTATATCTCTGTTATTATATAGTAAAGTCCGGCCTGACGTTAATTATTAGTGAAAGATAGAATTTTATATGTAGAATTTCGTATGTTAATTACTTTTAAACTACTGATTACTAAATTTCCGAGTATTTATCATTATAATAATTGTAATAACAACATACAAACAACGTTCAAGTTGAACTACTGTATGTCTCTTTATTTTAATCTTTTTTTTCCCTTTGTTGCTTTGCAATCTCTACATACAGATCATTCCTTGCAAAACTTTTGAATATTAATTGTTACCTGTTCTAAGATCTCATTAAAGTAAAGGTTGTGATAATACCACATTGGTTATGTCACAATATGAGATACTTATCTGCTCGGAATATCTCGAGTCGATCACAAACACACTTATTGGGGTTAATGCGATTTAATACTACTTACTTTTAAGGATAAGAATGACTACAAAATCCCCATGATATAATTAATGCAGCCTTCTTTTAACTTACCTAGTACCTCCGTCCAAATTTATTTTAACATTTTGTAACTCTAAAAATTTAATAAATATCATTTATTACATTGTCAAGTCATTGTAAGTACATTAATTTTATAATTATATCCCTTTTATATTGTCTTTTACATTATTTAATAAATGCTTATACGCACATTTTGCATTTAAGAACAAACTTAAATCTAGATATTAATATGTTGACTTATTTTGAGATATCCATAAACGAAATAAGTTTTCTCGAACAAATCGACTTAATGTATATTAAATATGGTAAGAGTAGAAATTAAGCAATAAACGCATTTAGAAAATATTCTATCTTAATTATTTTGAAACAAAACTTTTCGACAATTACATCAAGTTTATTTTGAACTGATGGGAGTACAACATATTTTCATAACCTTAATTAATTATGTTGTGTCTCATTATAAATTAATATGCTATAAGCATCACGATCAAATATATAAAATTGAGTTATATCGCCCATTATTATATTTTGTGGGAAATACTTGTTGCTGCCAATGGGAAATTTGAAATGAATCGACGCTGAACGATCGAACCACAAAATTTAAATACGTGAATAAACTCCAAGGCAGAGCCAAGATACAACATCTGGCTCCACACGCCAGATGTAATAAGACACCACACAAAGATTTCCCACTGCTTTGTGAAACAAACACGACTGCAAAGAGAATCATTACTCTCCTATAACGTGTGGACAATCACAAAAGTCTGGCTTATGTTTAGCCATATATATAACCTAGGATAATTATGCCTAATATTAGTAATCTTACAAGTGGGAACATACGATCAAATGAAAAATGGTATATGCACTATACCTATATATTCACAGAACGCACTTTCCACTACAAACGTAGCTTTATTGATTAAAGTGAATAGTGAAATATCATGATATAATCCCAACAAACGAATGATATCGATGCACTGCTATGAGTGATGCCGTTATAAGATAAAGTAGTTAGATTTGGTAATGTGGTTGACAGGACTAAAGCTAAGTTCAAAGACTATTTAAGGTGCAATACACAAAAATGAAAAAACACCACATTTTACTTAATTGATTATGACACACGATTTACTGATAAATAAATGTTTTGTCATATCAATTGTGTAATATGTCACATTTTGTTGTGTAAATAATAATTTTTTTTTTTTTTTTTTTTTTTTTTTTAATATTTCTAGTTACTTCCTTCCATTTGTTAGATATCAAATTTTCATGAAAATAGACATATGGATGTTTTTCATTTTTTCTGAATCTTAAAGAGATACATATATGTAGTACACAAAAGATAATGAATTATTAACTTCTGTTGGGAATAAGACTGATTACGAAAAATGTAGTACTTTATTCGTCTTTATTTAATTTGGCTTGCAAATACAAAACATACTGCCCATTTTTAAACACACATTTGAAGAAAAATAATTGACCATGTTAATCCGAAAATGACTAATCTTAAGCCAAAAGTTACTGTGTTCATCCAAAAATTCAGTTATTTTTTCTTCAAATGTGAAAGTTAAACGGAGGGAGTACATATTAAGGAGTAGTTAATGCTTTGACTTAACATCAAAACGACAATAACAACCCTTGAATAACGCAATGTTGTTAATCTCTCACCCTTAATAAATATGGTAGGTGTAGAAAAGTACGATAAATAATTTTCAAAACGAATTCACGACTCGATAAAAAAGAAATTTTGTTTTTGGCAAGTGCATGACGTTATATAAGAACGGAGGGAATAATATGTTTATATGAACTTTCTAAATACGAACTGAAACATAACATGAACACACTGTAATAACAAAATAGTTATCATTTATTCAAATTCACATAACATACATATGCATACCGAATTGAAAGACAGAAAAGCAATAGTGAGAAAACTTATTCGCACTAATGCGAAGAATTTTTTATCTTTGAGACATTATTGCCTAGAATATATGCACACACATATTATGACAAATGTCTACCAAGATACAACAGCTTTATCTTTCTAGATTCTCAGACTTGAATGAGAAAAGCAACGAACCGATATAAGCCTTTTGTTTATCTATGACTATATGCAGAAATTTTTGTAGAGTTTGGTATGTATTACAGAATGAATTTTCTTTCTATTTTCATTCAGGGTTGTTCACCTTATATATGCAGAGTAAATTGTGTTTTGAAGTGAAGCATCTCTTCTGAATTTCATGTGAGACTTTTCTAAAAGAAAAGATGCATTCGTAACAGATCGACACTCATTTTGAGGTTCAAACTCAACGCTTAACGCCGAATGATGCAATCTTGATTTAGAATTTTTCAAAATATACAATGTTGAGTTGACTCGAATGTCCTGTAGGGCTTGCCTTTGCCACACTACTTATTATATAGTGACTGCACTTGAGTCATTTCTCCTATGGACAAATGAATAATACTATATTCATTACAACTTCACATATTTTACTCTATCTTTACGATTAATTTCTCATCCACCCGATATCGAATCTGTTTTGATTCAAAAGCCTAATATCAACTAATCGCCTTAGTAGTTTCAAAATCATATTAGCTTTCGCATTTGATACCGTATGTCATTTGAAATCGTGATCAAGTGGACTATTCACCATATACACTAAACCCATTAATGAGCTAAAAACACTTAAAATTCGAACAACTTCAACATCCCATTTACTTTGTTTATCAATATAGATATTTATTATGCCTTTTATCGTGATTATTGAGTTATTTTGTGAAGGATCATTAATTATAATGATCTACTATCTCCGCCTCATTTCATGTTTCATCCTAACTTTATTTACATGTGACAAGTTAAACTCAATAAACGATCAAACTTTGTAGCTTTGGAGAGAAATGGCCTTAGGCTAATTTATTAAATGGTGTATGGAATGTTATGTACTGAAATGGATAAAACAGAAAAGAACATTAATTATCATATTGAAACGAAAACGATTTATAATGTAGAATCTGATAAAAAATGCTGGGATAACTTGAGACGGAGGTAGTATATTTTAGATATTTTTCGCAATAAATGTATATGAAGATTATTTATGGATTATACGGTAAGTGATCCTTTATCAAAATAATTTACCACATATAACAAGACCATCTTCTTGGGTCTAATTATAACTATTGTTGTGTATCTGATCATGTTATACCTTATAATATGTATTAAGTACTTTATGTAATTTATAACAACGTTATAAAATAGTTGTAAATATTCATGACAAAAGAACAACTTATTATATTATTAATAGGGGAAAAAGTTGATCCTCTAGTCGTTTATCTTGCACATTCCAAGGGGAAGGTTTTGGCTGATGATGCATGGAATCAACGGCCAAACATTAGTCCCTTTGAGGGCTTCTCGCATTCTAATCGTTGGATTTATATATGTACATATTTATTGATATAAACGTACTACCAGAAAAGTTAAAATAGTTTCGTTGTATTTATATTTTTATTACTCTTAGAGTTGTATTGGTATTACATTTATTATTATTTTTTAAATAAAGTTCTACAATTATTATTTGCATAAAGTGTTTTATGATCACTTTGTGCCTTCTTTTCAAGTTATATAGTAGTATTTGTTTTTGTTGTTGTTTTTGTTTCTTTGACAGAATTTTGTTAATGCTAATTTCTTATTACTCGTAGAGTTGTGTATTGGTATTGCATTTATTATTATTTAAAATAAATTATTACATTTGTTATTATCTAAATATCTTTCCACACAAAATTTTCATTTTATTACACAAGATTTTATTTTACAATTTTGGCCTTATTTTTTGATTTACGCTACTACGCTCGACCGAGCTTGGTCGAATGTGAGTGACATTATACCTACCCAAATATTGTTTCGAACAATTTAGCTTTATTCTCGACCTTAACGCGTCGTAGAAAACATTACACGTTTCTCCTCTAAAATGGTCCGACACGCTGAATTTTTTATAGCGACGCTTTTATATTCTTACTTGAGATATGGTTATACCTACTCAAACGCCATTCGTAATAATTTAGCTTATTCTCACCCTAACGCGGTCGTAAAATATTACATGTCCGGCCTCTAGAATGGTCCGACACGCTTTCAAAATTTTCGTGAGCGCCGGCTTGTAAACGGTCCGTATTGTTTTCGCCGACATAATAATGTTTTTATTCGCACTCAAAATCGGCCCTGAAAACATAATGCTTCTGCGCCAGAATAATATTTGAATAATATACAATTCACGACTCATTTATGTACGAATGATATGCGTGTTAAACGCCAAAACGAAGTTCTCACTTCGCCTTTCGAATGAGTAAAACATGCTTTATGTAGTTAGACGCTTTTATTATTTTGTTAATTTGTTATTCTAATTTCTTATTATTTATTGGTATTACATATATTATTTACAAAAGTGTTTTATTATCACTTTCGGCCTTCTTTTTCAAGTTATATAGTACTGCTCCATCTCAAAACTAAGTTTCATTTGTGATTTTTTCACACAGACTAATCCTATTAATTTTAATGTTAAAAATTTAGTATGCCTTTTAACTCTTATTAATGTAATAGTCAGAATCTGCAAAATAACGTAAAAATATTGTGTGAATATATAATAAATCAGTGGTAAATGTAAGAAAATCTAGTAAATGTTCCATTGGTATAAGAAATTGACTTATATTACGAAAGAAATTCAAAACTAAACGAACTTACTACCCCGCCTCAAAATATGTTCATTTAATTTTTTTTTGTTTGTCTCATAACGTAAATCCATTTAAAAACCAATGAAACATTTATTACATTTTGCTCCATTTACCCCCTATTTATTATTTACCCACATTTTTCACTATTTTGTATTAATGATAAATAATGGTCATTTTAGTCATTTTCATATACCCGTGATGCTAATAAAATAAATATTCAAAAAATGAAGAACAATTTTATTTCCAATTCGTAATATAATTACAATATATATGTAAAATAAAATATGAAAGGATATTCAAAACTCAGACGAGATGCACTTTGTCCCAAGATAAATTTGCAGACCGCTAGTACTCTACGGTTGTTGCAATTGTCTCCCGATAACTCGCTTAATTGCTCGATGGAGAGGTACTTCAACTCAATTTCGGCTTTAACTCGACATTGCCTGTAAACTCTTCAACTATGAATGCAAAATATTTTATGCAATGGAATGTATGTATGCTCTTGTATTGCTTGAATACTTGTGTTCTTGTTGTGTATCTTCCATCTTGTGAAGGCTTATTTATATAGATGCTTAAGCAAGCAAATGGAAGAGTCTCGTGATTGATAACCATTAATGCATTTACTCCCACTACTCCCACTTTGATATCAATATTAATCATGACTCATAAGAAGATGAAAGGTCTCAAGAGAAGATGAAAAGTCTCACTAAGTTGAGACATTCAACAACAGAATGCCGTGGCCAACACTCACCGCTTAATGCCGAGTTTGCCTTAGTCGTCCAATTAGGGTCCAAATTGGTTTATCTCACCGACTTCATTCACTTAACTCCGCCACATAAGCCGAGTTTGCTTTGCCTAATTCGTTCCAATTGACTCACCAATGCCGACTTCATTCTGAACCGAGTTGCTCACCACCAAGTCGCCGGCTGTCTCCACCGACCGATGTCGAGTTGCTTCACCACCGAATCTCGCTTGACTTGCCACCTACCGACTTTGTTCAAAAGATAATATTAGCCTCAGCCCACGAAGGCCCAATTCCCCAAGCCCAAGGTCAACGGGCACGGGTGGCGGGCGGGCGCGCACGCTGCAGGTGTAGCAATTTTAGCGTAACATCGCTCTCTAAAACCATTCTCAACTCTCTCTTCTCAAGAACTTATACCAATCATCAACTATCATCATATAAATACTTGACATTGGAACACTCATGTTCCAATGCGATAAAGCTTTACACTACTTTACTTCCCATATCTCACAACAACTTAAAGTTGTTAATATCTCATTCATCCGCATCCTAATTGAATGATTTTAAATCATATTGTCAACTACTTATCAGTAGTTTTCAATAATTTAATAAAAGTCTCGATAACTTTAATAAAAGTCTATCGAACTCGCTTTTAAAATAGTTGTCGTAAATGATTAAAAATCGATAAAATCATTTTTCCTCTATTTTCCCAACAAACCCCACATGAATGGATATTAATGCATATGTTTCGACTCAAGAGATTTCGATAAAAATATTGCACCAGAGAGGTAGAAGCTTCGCTTTGAACCCGCCTTAGTGAAATACTCTAGATCTACTCGCTAATCAAAGAACTATGTTTTAAACTGTCACATCTTTATTGTAAAACTGCATAATAAGATTTCACACAATATTTCTCTAGCACCGTATTTGGTTCTCATGATTGTGTTCATTTTGGCCATGAATCACCCCTGCTCGTAGTAAAGCTGCTAAAGAATTCTAGCCTTTGAATTCTCACGCTGTCGCCCCACTTCACACTTACATAGTGATCTCCTATCAAGAGTATTCTCGCCATACCCCACTTGATTAAACAAGATATGTGAATCATTAAAAGTTTTTCACTTTACCTTTACACTACCGACAGCAAACAGCTTTATTCACGTAACGGGTAAGTGTTCACGGAATCTTCATAACTTAGTTGTCCCATTGAACCATGATCTTCGATCTCCAAATAACATGGTTAAGTTACTATTACAAAGTTTATGTCTCAATAGGTTTTAATCCCATTCCGAGTGTCAATTTTGACATTTGATCTCTTAGATAAACCTTTGTAAGCGATCCACAAGATTCTCCTTCGGTCTAACAAAATCGATGGAAATCACGGCATTGTAGAGATCGCTTGTTTAATAGTATTATGTCTCATGACGCTTATGTCTCATGATTTACCATTATACATACTGCTTTGTGCTCGATGTATCGCCGATTGACTATCACTATGTATGCTTACACGAGCAATAGGTTTAGTCCAACATGGAATATCCTCTAGAAATTAAAAAAGCAAACAAAAATCAAAATGGGATTTCTTAATTCAACTTTCTTGTTCATCATTTTGTAAATAGTTTTCAACCGATTATTGTTGCAAAGAAAAGGTGTGTACATTTCCCAAGTGATAACTAAAATCCCCAATTTCATTCCTCATCACTTCGCTTCCCCATGATTATTCCCTCCATCAACGAGAGAGGCGTGAAGTATCGGTTCGATGGTGACCAAAAATCAAATCGCTTGCTTCGCTTTCAAGTGAAAGAAATTGGTTCTTCAAGAACCCATAATCCTAACTCTAATCTTTGTTCTTGCCGGATCCATCTCCTCTCTCGCTAATATCACTTTCACATGCCTATTATATTCCGATCGAAGCCAAGTATTCGATCGTGGGAAAAAGTCAAGATGTGTTAGAAGAAGAAGCGCCCACACAAAAAAAAATAAAATAAAAAAGAAGCAAAGCAGCAAATAATGTATATAATGTAGGTTAATTTTTGCTTAGCTTACTCATTTTCATGTTCTTATAAACAAATAAGATTTCTTAATGCTTTAAATGCCCATTAAATACTCAAATTAAATTCCTTATAAACAAATATCCACTTAATCAATGGCTACCCGACGTTTGAAACATGTTATAATCTTTTTTGTCTTTTTCTTTTGCCACTTTTTATTTGGTGTAAAGAACCATTCTTTTTCTCATTTATAAAATTGGGGTTTTACCAATAACGTTATTGCAAATTCGTAGGTAGATCCTTACTGATGCCACGGATATGCCAATCTTTAATTTTGATTATTTTAGTGATTCATATTAAATAAGTAATGTCCGGCTTTGACGTTAATTATTATTAGTGAAAGAGCGAATTTTATATGTACAATTTCGTATGTTAATTACCTTTGAACTACCGTACTACTAAATTTCGAGTCTCTCTCATTATTATATTATTAGTAGTAAGCAACTACTTGAACTAGGTCTCTTTATTTTATTTCTTTTATTTTTGTCGGTTTCTTAGCATTGTTTCATCTTTAATTCTCAACAAATTAAATTTAAAAAAATGGTTTCATCGATCTCTATAGAAGTACAGATCGTTCCCACCAGATCTTTGAACATTTCTTACGACAGTCTATTCTATATAAGGTCTCATTAATTAAAATAAACTAAATTTCATTATCTAAATAAAACAAACATAAAAAGGTAATCTTTTACATGCATTATGAACATATATACGATCCATACCCCTAAGTATTTTTCTTTTTTGAGGATTTAACCCTATGTATTTAAGAGCTTTATTATTCTAACTAAGATTGTATCAAGTTATATGTATTATATCTTTTTGTTTATAACTCTTTTTAAACATCTAATATGATACCTTGAAGAAAGAAATATACCTTCCTTTTTTTTGCTTTATTCGTACTTTGGTTAAGATGTACTCAACTTAGATTATAATCGAAACCTAATATGTTAAATTCACAATGATATACATTACATATACTATCCTTTAATAATAAAACCTAAATCGATATCGAATCAACGAAAATATTGACTCAACACATATAGTCACCATATTTCAAGATGGAGAATTGTCACATTCGCCACCAACGCCAGAAATAAAAAACAATCATGTCCCAAATTAACACTATACTATTCAAGAAACTTTGGAGGTAGTGTCTGTATATTGTGAGAGAGTATAAAAATAAGAGAAAGGAAACAAACATTTATTTAATAAAATAAAAATATTTATCAAATATTTATAATTTAGATATCTCTGTAATTACACTAAAATGCAAATTTTGATTACAATTTAGCGAGATTGAGATTGGAAAATGAAAAAAATTACAAAACGAATAAATATAACGACTATTTTTTTAACAAGTAAAGACATAAAAATTTCACATCGGCCTCAGGTACATGGTTTGAATCAAACATGACTTGACCCTCTGTTTGTTTGGTTTTTTTTTTTTTTTTTTTTTTTTTTTTTTCAAACATCCATAATTTTATTTATAACTGATCAACTAAATCTTTTCACCAAAATTCATATTTTTACGTTTTAATTTGAATTCAAATACGATACCCTCTCGACGTAAGTTTTGAAAGCCTAATTTTTTTTTTTTTTTGTGATTAACCTGGAGCTTTTTTATAAACGATCAGAATCTTTGATTTACAACACCGCATCATCAAAATTGTTTCCACCAAAGTTCATATTTTTTATCTTCATTTTTAGACCTCATTTGATACCTTTCGACGCAGATTTGAAAGTCGACTTAATCGCAAGATTTACACTAACACAAAGAATAGTATCGACGTGAAACGACGCGTGACGTGAACGAAAGATCGTGATGAGTATCGCCCATTTAAGACTTAATTCAAAGTGGACTACTTCGCCGCACACATATCCTGCTCATATAAGGCTCATTTGTAAGGCTTAATCCAACCTAATGCGCCCATGGAAGCTTCCTCCAAACTACTATTGCAAAATTTGAACATTCTTAATCTTTGAATTGAAAGGCTCAATATCCATCTCAATCGATCTACGAGTCTCATCCGAGGATTCCTTTGATGTTTTTCATGGTCTTCTTCATAATTATGAGTTTTTTCTTTGTGACCACTAACATAGTTCCCATAAAAATATGATCCCACGCCTAGCAATTCATAATCGGGTTCCTTAGCAATATGTGAAAATATGTTCCATAAATGCTTATCGTGAAACTCAAACAAGATTGTGAAACATTATCGACTCATTTAAGGCTTAATTCAAGTGGACTACTTCAAGGCACACATATCTCGGCTCATATAAGCGCCTATTTAAGCCGCTTAATTCGCTTGACACAATATCATATAAGGCCATATAAGGCATACACAATATCACTAACACTATCATACAAGGCACACATAGACGTAGAACGTGATTGCGCCCATTTAAGCGCTAATCTGGCGACTACTCAAGGAACACATATATCGAACCACCAAATCAATAACTGGGTTTAATTCAGACGATGCCTCACCGACTTATCCGGAGTTCAATCCGGTGATGCCAACAGAGTCCGACTCTTATACAGATTGTAGCTAGTTTGGCCCAGTTGATCTTTAACATGCTGCCTCTTGGGAATTGAACATGGATGTCTCTAGACATTTTCAAGCCGCTAAGACCAACCACCCACTCCAAAGCTACTAAGTTACCTATGTTAGACTTGTATTAATTTGTAAATTCAACGAAAACAAATAACCTAAACAAGAAACTCAATCAGCAACAAACTATTATTAGCTTCCATTTACTGAATTATACATTTCAATCATTTTGACAATCATACTGTTGGCCGAAAATCATCTCTGAACTAAATACTTAAAAATTAAAATAATATATGTGTGTGTATATATATACACACACACACACACACACACACACAGAAAGGAGAGAAAAAGTAATGGAGCTTTTACCTTTAGTAATAGTATAAGCACCTCTGTTTGCAACAAAATCTAGAGAGAACATAATAGTGATCAGCATTATCACCCAACCAAACCTTCACCTGTATAAATATAGAGGAAAAGCAATAATTCAGCTCAAATAGATAGCTAAAAAGGAAACGCATAAAATTTGAATACACTCAAAAGAAAATTGAGATAGAGAGAATAATTGCTCGAGGTTTTTCAGCAAATAGAAAAACAATAAATGATACATCCACTACTCTTTCAACCACAACATCTTACACAACAACAATCAACAATTACATATTCCGCTTTAATCCATCACAAAAATAATTGATCCCTTTAATCGCCACTACCACATTTAGGTTTGCTACGCCACAAAAGCCAGAAAAGCACATATCATTATTCATAGAAAAGTTAAGAACAAGAAACAACAGGACCTTGACGAAATCGTATTTAGAAGACACGTTCGAGATGAAAACGGATATTTTCGGTCTGGCCTTGTTGGATTCTTGCTTCATGGATCGCTTTCACTACTACTATTATCAACTTTGTGATGTGAGCCCCTGACTTTTGTTTATCTATCCGAATCACCATTATTATTAATGGATCATGCTTTCAGTTCATCGTCTTCTTCTTCTTATTGTCTGTGCTTTTTTTCGTTGGTAGGCACTTTTTTCCATTTACGGATTGGTAGGTGGTGCAAGCCAAAGTTGCTTTTGATCAAACCGTATGGGCATCGATTTGAATAGCATTTACTATATACTTTTTGGGAGATTTCAACTAATTCAAATCTGCCACAAATGATATAAGAGAGGTATATTTTGTCGAAATGGTAGATTTATTTGTTTAATGCAACTAAAAATCGAAACCTGATTAAGACTTAATTAAAGCTTAAAACGGATTATAAACTACTTTTTCCTACAATTTATTCTCCTACCTTTCGTAGCAGTATTATTTTATTCAAATTTAAGGATATGTCGTCAAATCCAAAAAGAGAGGAGAGTCCCAATACAATTAATTATGGTGAAATTTAAGGCTTGCAAGAATCAGAAGAACACAATTTTTTTGAAAAGCCATGCACTTCTAATTTTTTTCAGAAAGAAAATCGCACCAAATTTTTAGAAGTGGCCAAAAACGCCCAATTTGTAATGATATCGCCTAATTCATCGATACTTATACTTAACCTTCTTCTGTAAATACACAAAAACCGCCCAAATACACAAAACTGGCTCAAATGGACGGAATGGTCTAAATTCGGACGAAACTCAAGAGACTTTTCTTAACCTTTCATCAAATCAGCCTACTTGGGACGATTTAATCGACACGCACTGGTCCAAATTTGGACGATTTGATTCTACAAGTGTTGGACGGTTTCTGGCCCACTTTTCGTTAACCTATCAAGCTTTATTTACTTTTTTTCACCTACTCTTTTCACCGCTCGTTTCATCGGCTTAATGCACTCCAAAATCACCATTGTTGAGCTTGTCATTCTTCAAACTAAATAAACAATAAAACAATCAATACCGCATTGTTTTCGAAAGAAACGTGTGAAGATTCATTCACCTGGGGCAATTATTTACTATTTCCCAAAATGATATCATGTTTGCTTTTATTGTTAATGTTTTCATGAATGTATTATGTTAGTAAAGCATTAATTAGCTTGTTTGTTTTTGATTGTTACTTGTTTTAATGTAAAAATTTACTGATCGTGTTTGTTTAAATTTGTGTCTTCAATGGGCGTCATGTAGTACGTATGGTATTTAAGTGTAGAGAAACGATTAATTTTGACGTTATTTTTTGAGTAATGGAATTGATATTTTGATTATATACATTTTCACCGCTCACAGCAAAGCCGCTGCTTTTATTTGGCTTAATATTAGCTGATTATGTTGTTGTTATAGAAAGATGCTAACTACCTTGGAAAATATATGGTATCTCATGCTTTTACGTTAATTTTAAATAGGGTGATGGTAACATTTTTTAAATTAGCGTAATAAAGCTTATGTTAATTAAAAAATGATCCAAACGATACACTACCGCTGTTTCAGAAACTAAAAATCAATATCTCGCGATCGAATTTGGTATCGCTCGGCACTGACGGTAGTTCTTAGAATTGCATGCTTGTCTCCTAGGGGTGTTTTCGATTCTTCCGATCCACGTGGTCATGCCTAATCGTTGTGCTTGGTATCGCTTCTGCAGGTAGTTCAGTAGAAAAATTTCATTGTGCCGCCTCAATAGAAAGATCTTTCCTCATCAGCGTTCTTGTAATCCTCACCGGGGGCTTTGAGGCACCCTTTTGATCGAAACAGCAAGCTACCTGTCTACCGCCTCAGACGCCTCTCTGCTTCCTCACACTATCAAGTATTCTTATGACGCAGAAACCATAATTTGCGCTTTCTACTCTCCCGACGTTATAACACAAATGTAACACAAATGATTATGTAATCACAAAACAATAAACAGATGAATAGTATACGGTAATATATATGTATATATATTTGCATACGATATACATACGATGTATGTATAGATGTGTCTATATATGTGCATGTACTTATATATGGTATATATATGTAATATGCATGTGTGTTTATGTATACATACGTGGTTCATATATCATGTATATTTATGTATACAAATATGTAATATATATATGTAAATGTATGTATATATATGTATGAATACATATGTGTCTATATAGTGTATTTATGTACATATATATATATATGCATATAACATACAAGTATATTATATATATGAATGAATATAGTATGTGTTCATATACGTATATATATATATATATATATATATATATACATATATATATATATATATATATATATATATATATATATATATATGTGTGTGTGTAAAGTGCAGCGTGTGTGTGTGGTGTGTGCTATATTTGTGTAAATGTAAATGTAATGTGGATATATGTATGAATACATATTGAATCATATATTGTGCAAAGGTACAGGTGTATATATATATATATGGTATATATATATATATACACACTCACACACACACACACCCCCTAATGTATAAATATTATTATTTCATATCTCATTTTTCATGTAAACTAATAAATTTTTATTCTTTCATTTATAGAGCAAATATTTTGTCTATTAGGTTTGTATCTGCCGGAGAGTGAAATATTATGAAAGAAGTTACAGATGGTCTTGTAGAAAAGGAATATTTTATATGATTTTATATAACGACATTTATTGGATGACGCTAAAACAGAAGTGTGTTCGAAAGTAGTAGAATTGATGCATTCAAAAATAGATTGGTAATGAAACTTTTGTATCCAAACTCACAGTGGACCGATTGATGTTTCGATGACGGTGACATGATAGCATACCGTGATGTGCGTAGACAAGAACTCGTAAAACTGCAGGTGTTAACGCCGAACCGGGTTATTGATGATGACTGAGCTTCAAGACAAAGCTGGAAACACATTTAACTTAAAATGGGTTAGAACTGATAGCTTGATAGAGGGATTGAAGATTTTACACCGAACTTTATATTATTCGTAATCCCCGTGATGATGTTGTAGCAACCCACCAGCCTCACTTCATGAAAATGTCATCCAAACGTATCACATGTTTCGGTGATCAAGTAATTGATTGTGTCGGAGTGAACGCGGCTATGATCGTGGGATTTATTGCAAATATTATACGTACCATTGGACTTACCGTGAGCAATGAACAACGTATGGGTTTGATGTGTGCATCTATGAAACGGCGTTCGAACGCTTCAGCAATATCGATCGATCGTATTTCACGGCCACACACGCACGGCCGCGGTGAGCGCGACCAGGATGGGAAGCACCGAAGCAATCGGCCCCATTTATCGGCGGATCTTCACGAAAGTTATCCTGGATCGGCACTTTGCAATGTAACACCACCGACTGGTCACACATTTGGTACGGCAAGTGTCAATCGCAGTGAGGTGCTCATTTCGGTCCTGAATGGACCTTTCCCAAATTCTCCATGTCCACGCGCCGAGATGCGCTTGCATCGATAACCTGGATGTATTGTTCATCGTGAAAAGCGCATAGACAAGGAGGATATTAAGGATAAAATGAAAGCACGCCGCATCGAGGTATGACTATACGTGGAAACTCACAAGCTTTCACCAGAAACGTTAAAACTACGATGTTATACTCTCCAATCGCCGAACGGAAGCGTTGTCGCAAAGAGGTTGTTGATTTGAATGCACGCAAGCGGACGGACAACGCCAGTAATATGATTTTTCGAGATAACCACAAGACATCAAACTCCACACTTTGTGACTGTGAGCAACTAACCGACAATCACGCGATAAAGCAAGCCTCCGGACCTATAGTCGCTTCTGTATGGATAGCCCCACAAAACTCGGCGCGCTGATTCACGACATAAAGTTTTATAAGCCGAGGTGAAAAACGCTCAACATAGACCTGAATTATCAAAGCGGCCCATCAATGTGTATAAAGCTATCGAACTCGATCGGCGGAACGTTGAAATGTCAGACAAATTATACGCCTACTTTTACATGTCGGGAGGTAGAGAATGGCTTAAATTCATTATGGCATTGTTCCCGGCGCGGGCATGTGTTCAAGGCGTATTGTTTCGCGGCATTAGATCAAGTATCGAGGGTTTGGCACTCGCTTGCCAATATTAGTTGTGATTTACACATCTTAAAAACAAAGTGCTGAGGACATTGTTGTGAATGCATGTGGTGCAGACGCCGGGGGCTTACCATATCTTCCGTTAGCTTACGCCGTGACCGCTCGGAGAGCAGCCTTCATGCTCGACCTATTTCATGGTTAACTTGAAGCCGATAATTGGGGAACGATCGACTTTGGTTTCATATTTCGTTTACATCGGCCCAAATTTGGACGATTTGATGAAGTGTTTGAAAGTGTACGGTTTTCATCAATTGATTTTTCGCCTATGATTTGACTTGTACTTGAAGGTATTTTGACGCGTTTTTGTAGTATATTTGCATGTCACTGGAATTGATGAGATGCCGTATAAATTTGGATCAAAAAACTTATTTCTTCAAATTGATACTTTAAAAAATAGAGGGTCTGGCTACACCTAAAATAAATTCGTTGCTACAAATGTCCAAACGCCACCCTCACAAATCAGAGTTTTCTAATTTTTTTTTCGAGTAAAACGTCCAAATTTGGAAGAAGCGTCAAAAACGCCCAAATTTGTACTTATATCGCCCAATTCCATTGATATGCATTTAACCTTCAAAAATACACAAAAACCGCTCCAAAATACACAAAATCGTCTAAATGCTGACGGAAATCATTCAAATTCTATTTAAAATCGCACACTTTTCAAACCTTCATCAAATCGTCTAAATTTGACGATGTAATCGACACGCACCGCCCAAATTTGGACGATTTGATGGGCGTGATTGACTGGCCATTCACTTTTAAACCTAATCGCCGTTTTCATCATTTCATTTCGCCCCATTCAAATTTCAAGTGAGCAAAACGCGGCAAGAAGGCTTAAAATTGGCGATTTTACAGAGACTTGATTCACCATGGTCGCCGCCTCTTCTCTTCTCATAGCCTCGAGCAACTTAATGCGAGTGTTTACGGCTTTGATTTTTACGCTTCTTCTCATTTGTAAAGTGTTTGGCCTTGCGAATGGCGAGACTCATGCTCTCATTTAATGGCCGATGTTTCATGCTCATTAATCGCCTGTGATTGTTAATGGCCAAATTCAGAGGCCAAATGGCCATGATCATTATTGTGCAATTGTGAATGGTTTGATTAGCATTTGTTAATGGCCGATTTTTTTTAATGGCCGAATGAATTGATGTAATAAAGCAAATGTGTATGTAGTTAGTCTAAAAATAGATTAATGGGATGAAATTAATGGATATGTGGTTTGTCTAAATTATTCAATCATGTATATGAATTGTAGGAGGATAAATGCCCGATTAAATTCATTACAT
>CM047811.1:10129350-10376850 GCA_026214975.1 Gentiana macrophylla | reverse complement strand
GATGTTTCTGGAGACATGCGAATTAAGTAAGTGCGTGGGGACCGTAACGCTGCACAAAATCATATCTCGCGATGAGAGCAACGCAACAGATCGCCGAAACGCTTTATCGCATGGCTCGGGTTTATACAATTTATGGTTTACTAATGGCACACGACCCCGAACTATAATACCGAGCGATTTTTTATATCGTCGAAGACTTGGAACGCGTCCGTATTTATCCATGGGGACATATGTTTAATAACTTCATGTGGAACCGGCGAGATAAGTTGAATACCTACGCACATACGCCCGAGCGCACGATGCGAAGGTCTTCACCAACCGTGTCCGGTGTCTCAGATGCTTTACACGCCTGGCTTTTCACGCCATACCGGTCATCCATAGAAACGGAAGTACGCAATTTTGAGGGAGGGACATGAGAACGATCGTCCTACCTATTTGAGGTGGCGGTTTACCAATGTAAGGGGGTGTATAGCAAAGGATCAAGCGCCATCAAGGTTTGATGTATCGGTAAGTATCGCCAGCCAATTTTTTTTTAGTCCGCATTTTAATTATATTGTATCTAAAATCGTGTTTTTTTTTTTCATTTATTCGAGCGGAATGCCCGATGATGTTTTGAGCACCCCGAGATAGGGAGTATGTGATTTCAATAGGTTGCCGGCGGAGTACGCTACGGCCGTGACCTCGTCAACTACCGGTCCCTCCTCCCGTTACAAAACAAACCACCGGTCCTCCTCTCGTAAAACACACGACCGGTCTTCCCGGCTGTACATTACGCACTCGCCCCTCCGGCCATACTACAACGCGTGAGCGCCCACCGCTTGATGAAGAGGACGCTCAACGACGCAGCCGAGGCGGATGAGCACGCGACTACCTCGCCAACCTGGAAGGCGATCGGACGATATCGGTAAACGCTACCGGGTTGAGCCACCGAGGCCGCCTTATTCGAACTCATCCAACAAGAGTTGGATAGAAGTAACTCGGAGTTGAGAGCTCAAGAGTGCATTTGAAAACCGACTGGAGTTCGTGAGCTTCTAAGATTGCGCAAATACCGAGTCGGGGTTGAGAGCTTCGCTGGCAAAACCGACTGAGTTAAGGGGACACTAGTATCGAGTTAGAATAACTCAAGAGTCGCTTTAGATTGTTCATGGAACAAATGATTAGCCAGAGCAGTATGAATTATCTTGCACATAATAATTTGACACCCAGATTTCTATTGTTTACACACGAATCTAATATATTAATATGCTTGTAACCAGGATCCGGTGCTCAGCTCGACTCCTGCAGGAGGAGGTTTAGTGACCCCACAAGGTAGCCAGGGATCCGGTGCCGAGGCTCAACTCAAGAGGGTGGTTTAGTGACCCCACAAGGTAGCCGGAAGACCGATACACCTACAAGCCGTGATTCTCGGGATCCCACCATACTCATGAGAGGCTTGGGGAACGTACACCCGAGGAGGGCTTCGACACGGACCATATGATAGGTATTTCGTGACATCAACATACGCATTTTATTGTTTCTTATTTTCTAATTGACGATATCGATTATAATTTGCATAGTACTCCCGAGGCCATGTCACCACTGTGATTTGTTATAGAGCCTTAGAGATGAATTATGGTAAGTTGTTTGATTTCCTTATTTAATCGAGAAAGTAGGTTATATTATTACTCTCGTTAATTCATTATCTCTTTAATACATGGTACAAAGAACTCCCGACAATACGTTAAGAGCCTCTACGACGTAAGAAACTCCAAAGCAGTGTAGTGAAATTCAATGATAGTAGTGTGTGCATTTTTTATTTGGTAAATAGAAATTAGTTTGTCAATAAGCATGTAGTATAACTCGCCCTTCAGATAGCGGGTGGTCCAAGTGAACTGGCAAAGTGGGGAAGGAAAGGGCGACGGTGAACTCGACAAAGATTGACGACCCGCCGACTATTAACCCACCAAAACATCTAATCGACGGGTCGTCAGAGTCAATCTTCCAGGCGGTGACAGATGGACGCCATTGAAAAATTCCTCAACCTTTGGAAAAGCGTTTCAACGATCGGTACGAACAAGAGACGCCACCCGCTATATATATTCCTACAGGTCGGGTACGTTGGAGGATCGAGTATGATGAAAAGGCGGACAAAGAGTATTTCGCCGCTTCCATGAAAATCTGAAAGAGCTAGATGGAGTGGTATGTATATCGGTGAAATCATATTCATATTTATGAAATTTTCATATGTTTGATTTGCATCATCTCAGACCTTATTTTTTGAATGCGATGTAAAGATGTGGATGGGTACTGACCTAATCGCCGCCAACGGGAAGCATATCCAGTGCCTTTCATCCCACCGACCGTCATCTCCTTCCAGGCTCGCCAGCTTTGCGCACTTGAGAGGAAGGACCAAGGTAGGGCGCCGAGGCGGTAGAGGTTTCAGATGATATGAGGGAGATCGCGTCAAAATGGGATGTAAACTCGGTGGTGTACATGCCCTGGGCCATATATCACGGACACTGGGCTGCTTTATTCAATTTTCTATTCCAAAATGGCAAAGCCTTAGTGTTCGATTGTCTCAGCGTGGACAAAGTACGAATCGCACCTGTAAATCCATGAAACTTTGAAACACTTTGGTGTGGTGTTGAGGAGAGTGCTTGAGACGAATGATCGACTACGTAACCACCCAAAAATGCTTGATCCGCAGACCTCCTGCTTCTGCCAAAATAGTTAAGGCGGAGGACGTACCACAAATGAAAATCCCGTAAGTGTTATTAACGCCAATGTATTTATAATACTATATAGTGTACATTATCTTATTATCAATCGATTAATCGAAATTTACAACTGTGCGCAGGGTGACGTGGGGTGTATACGGTCAAGTTCATCGAGCATATGATGCACTCCACTTTGCTTGAACCGACCGCACACGAAAACATGATGTTATTTAGACATAAAATGTCCGTGCGTATGTTTAATCAAAGGCATAGATCTTTAGATATGTAGTTATTTTTTGTGAATTTGATGTATATGGCATGACATTTTGTTTGTTTTATACCAAGTTATGTCGTTGTAATATTTTTATTAACTTATGTTTATATCGGCTCGTTTTTTATGTTAGTTTCTTATTCATTGATTTATTTTTGTGGGATAGACTAGTGTAATGGGACACTAGTCTTGATATTATATTACGGGACGGACTAGGCTTCACATACTTACACCTCTTGATATTATCACTCAACGCCTTCATATTCAGCTCATTCCAAGTAGTACGGTTTACTCAAAAGTTTATCTATTACATGAGCCAAATGCACTTCCTCGTTTATCTATTACATTCATCATCGACTGAAGTTTCATTAAGACATGTAGATTACTTAAATCAAGAATTTACTTTAGAAACAAAGAGATAAATATATATAAATACAATTACATTAAACTTTAGAAACAAAGACATGAAGAGCCAAAGCCTAGACAAACAAAGGAAAGTCACAAAGGTAAACCATGCTCTGCGCTCTCCTAAACAAACCACGGAAAGTCACAAAAGGTGATTGGGATACTTTCCTCACCAATGTCATCATTGTCATACTGCACGTGAAATTCTCTTTGCGAGCGCGGTGATAAGAAATGGATAATACAGATAACCATCACCAAGCAAGTTAAGCGATATTTCACCAATCCTACGAACGATATCACTTCCAAAATCAACTTCACGCGTTAAAAAGGCAAACGAAAAAGCTTTGAAGGCATTGCTCGGATTAAAAGTGTGTACGGTACCATACACGCTACTACCAATCCATTCAAGTAAACACGCAGCCATTCTTCGTGATAGTCGGATACTCAAGGCGATTCCGAATTCGTAAAAATCGGGTGTCCGAGATTTCGGTGTTTCGAGTTCGGTATACGATAGTAGCGATTGATCCAATCGGATGAAAAGAAGACATTTACTCCACGTGGCGTGTACACCCCTGAAGTTGGAATGGCCGCATCAATTTTAGACCTCACCAAAGTGTAGAATTCACGAACGATTGATCGATTCATAGTGGAGGTAGGTGGGGACTCTTAGCGGCGCGCCCAATGATCTTCTTCGTATGAATCTCTCAGCATCCTGGTAGGTAGGGTATCCCATTCCATCCTCCTCTCTCAACAACAAAGAATATCATGAAAATATGTGACCAATTGACACGCTGTGTTGTGTTGTGAACCGATATAGCAGCGTATCCTCGCTATACACATAAGGTATACTAGGGTCGATTTAACCGGCGGTGAGGATGCCAAGCCGAGAATTAGATTATCGGGATTGTATATCTGAATGTATGCGAAGGAGAATCGAGTCGACATTTTCACCGGAGTTTTTTAAAATGTGACTGATTTCGGTACAAGGTGGGAAGTTACTGAGCAAAGGAACTTGAAGAACGTGAGGACTAATGAGAGGGAGAAGGTATAGAGGGGTTATATTGGCGTAAATATTGGAAATTTTAATCCAAATTGAATCATTTACGAGGTCATGGTATTGTCTTGTCAAGCAATCAATGTTTCCATTTAACTTGGACGGGCTACTTGGACAGCTTGGACGATTATCGGCCCCACATGATTTAAGATCGTCCGAATTGGACGATTCCGTCCCAAATTAGAAGATTCGGTATAGTGCAATAATAGACAGGGCCCCACATGTTAGATATCTTGTTCATCTATGACCGTCTAAATTGGACGACGCCGTCCCAAATATTGGGCGATTCCGTCGAAAATAGTGTGTGAATATATACGCCCATATGCATTTGGGCGTGTCCCATCGAATCGACAAATGTGGTCACTATTGGACCATATGCATTTATGTCGTCGCGTGCATGATAGGTATAGTGCAATAATAGACAAGGCCCCCACACGTTAGATATCTTGTTCATATATGACCGTCCAAATTGGGCGACGCCGTCTAAATATTGGGCGTTCCGCCCAAGTTAGTGTGTGATATATACGTCCCATATGCATTTGTACAAGTGTAGTCAATGTCAGTTATAACCATGTTGTCCAAAGATGAAGACAAGACATGACACTGCATATGTGTCCTACATATATAACATGCGTGGTCACTATCGGCGGTCCCACACTTCAAGTGGTTGTGATTATTGCATTTAGGCAGACACATATACGTATATGCGATGGTCACTATATACGGGGACCCACACGTCAAATGGTGGTGAGTTATGACCGTCCAAATTTTGGACGGAATTCGTCCAACTTTAGACGGATTCCGTCCAAAATATTGGTTAGTCAGTGAATTCGGACGGTTTCAATACTTTCAATCAATCAATGTTACATACATAAAAAGAAAGAGTAATGATACATTGGCTTTCATACAAGGCTTACAAACTTAAAAAGAAAGTGAGTAATGATACATTGGCTTAAATAGGATAGACGACGCCTTAATAAATGCTCTTCAATGTCTAGTAATCACCACATTAAACACGACATGATTTTCTATAGTTCATCAACGACTTCAAAGGTGCATTCATCTCCAACATTTAGGTCATTGTCGGTAATGAAATCATTCAACCCGTTAAACGAACTTGTTGATAGTTTGAAATAGAAGCTACAATTCTAGCACGCCATGATCCCCTGTGGCAATTCGTAGTTCACCGTCTTGTTTCGCAACATGTCGCTTTGTTCTAGCAAATGGCATTGGAATATTCTACAAATCACAAACAATTTTAAATATCATTAAAAATTGCAATTAGGAAGAAAGCTACACAAGAAAACAACTAAACGACATCAAATCCATCTCTCACCACATAACCACGTGAAATTGCCCGGTTGCCGTCATTATCCGAAAATGGGGATTTTGGTGACTTGCACCGCATCATCTTCTTCACCATCGAAATGTAAAAGTCTTCTCACAAGAAGTGTGATCCAAAGACAATAGTGTCGAAAATGAAATTCCATATGTGTTCAAACACTATAACCTCCCTCATTCAAGTCATGAGCGGCCACATACTCCTCCCAACCTTCCCCAAAGAAACAAAGAGGTCCATTGTCCGCGGCTCCAATCCTCACTTCCCATGTCCCTAATCGGCTTCGAGAACGGTCATATCTATGTTCCCATCGTGTCATTCCACCTATTATACCATGCCGAGGTAGTAGCGTCATGAAAAAAAAGAAACATATCATGTTGGTTCAATCATAATATAAGTTATATAAATGTAAGTTAATTAATAATGACATACCAAACTTGTAGCGAAACCACCATCAAGAACTTTAAAGAAACTTGGAAAATCCATTTGCTTCAAAGGTATAGTAAAAATATCCAAGTTCTTTTAATTGTTCGTTCTTGTATGATTATTTGGGATGTCTCATAGTATATATAGGGAGAATGGGGCGGATCAATATGATGTCACCAAATGTGTCATATGTGGTCGCCAGCCCAAATATTGGTAAGTAAGAGTGGATTCGGACGGTTTCTATACTTTCAATCAATCAATGTTACCGTTGAATCCGTCAAATGGTGGTGAGTTATGACCGTCCAAGTTTCCGTCCCAATTTAGACGGATTTCGCCAAAATTGACGGAATCTGGTCCAAATATTGGTAAGTGACTGGATTCGACGGTTTCTATACTTTCAATCAATCAATGTTATTGTTGAATCGTCATGGTGTCGATTTAAATTTTTGAAAAAGTGAAATGAACGTGTAGTCAATGTCAAAGGATAAGACATGACATGTGTGGTCACTATCGGCGGTCCCACACTTCAAGTGGTTGTGATTATTGCATTTAGGCAGACACATGTAGGTATAGTGTCACTATAGACGGGCCCCACACGCCAAATGGTGGTGAGTTATGACCGTCCAAATTTCCGTCCAAATTTAGACGGATTTCGATAAAATTCGACGGAATCCGTCCAAATTTAGACGGATTCCGTCCAAAATATTGGTAAGTGACTGGATTCGGACGGTTTCTATACTTTCAATCAATCAATCAATGTCAGAGGTTAAATGGGCCTGATTTTCCAATTTCACAGGGCAGTACACATAGGTATAGTGCAATAATAGACAGGGCCCCACACGTTAGATATCTTGTTCATATATGAACGTCCAAATCGGACGACGCCGTCCAAATATTGGACGATTCCGTCGAAGATAGTGTGTGAATATATACGTCCAAATATTGGACGTGTCCCATCGAACTTACAAATGTGGTCATTATCGGCGGATCCCACCTTTTAAAGTTGTTGTGACGTATGCTTTTATGGCAGGGCAGTACACGTACGTATAGTGCAATAATAGACAGGGCCCCACACGTTAGATATCTTATTCATATATGACCGTCCAAATCGGACGACACCGTCCAAATATTGGACGATTCCGTCGAAGATAGTGTGTGAATATATACGTCCAAATATTGGACGTGTCCCATCGAACTATCGGCGGGTCCCACCTTTTTGGAAAAAAAATCTATATATTCACAAATCCTCTAACAACCATTCATCTCTCCCATTTCTCATTTATTTTACTCTCTCATTATCTCATCTAGTGTTCCCTTCAATGGCTAACCCACATGCTCCTGTGTTCATTTCCAACGAGGAAATTGATTTGTCGTTGGATGAGCAGTCTCTCATAAGCCGTTTTAGAACAGAAGAGGAGAGGCGTGAGTACGTGACTAACTGGATGGCAAGAGCTGTAGTTCCGGAGAGGCGATTGAACATAGATAGTCTTCCTACTTTGATTGCAAACTTGTTTCGAGATAACGGTTGGCATGGTGTCCCCCAGATGCCAATAAGCTTTCAACACGTGAATCGGTCTATTGTGCGTGAATTCTATGCTTGTCTAGCTACCACACGGATCAATGAAAGGTGCGTCATTGTTCGAGGCGTTCCCGTCGCTTTTAAATAATGCATGGATCAACAACGAGTATGACATTCCGTAAAATCCTCGGGTTTGGATTTCTTTCTATTTCCGATGTTCCGTAATTACTAGAGCGTGACATGGTTGTTTTGTTTGGGGAGACTCATCCAGTGGAACGTGTGAGGCGTGCCCGCCTTCACCCCCTGGTCATGGCGCGGTCGATTTCTTCCTTTCTTCATTATGTTCTTGGCCACCAATATGTATGGCACGGTGAACTACACCCTACCTTCATTTGATTTGTATGCACTTGCGTGCACGCATCCATTACATCATACTTTGACGTCGGAGAGTATATTTTCTCCGTGATTCGACCAGATAGCAAATGACAACGCAGCGATGGATATATATTTTTCCTATCTCATCACAAATATATGCGTTAGGTCCGCCGAAGTGCGGAATATGCCGACGATGATGTTTCATACGGTCATGATGACGACTATATATTTGTTGTATAATATTTCGTGTTGAGTAATCTTTTTTTCTCGCAATTGTAATGCATAATATTTGAGTGCTAGTGCTAATCTTTTTCAATGGATTTTGATAATCTTAATATTGATAATCTTAATAAATTTATTATTTTCAATTTGCAGCTTTTTAGTGATAAATAATGATAGATACAAAGGATAAAATAACCATTCATTACACGTTAGAGGCAAATACTATGAGAAGCACAATGTGATATAAAAATTACACGAGTTAATCTCGCAGCTTTTGTACCATCACTTTCACATTCGCTTCTGTCGTTCCGTGATATAACAATGTGATATAAAAATTACAATAGCTTATGTAAGGTAACAATTACAACTCACCCTCTAATTGATATAACAATGTCAAAATCAATGTGATAAAACAATTGCAAGCAAACGTAATAAAAAAATTTATGTTACAATCATAATGTCTTATAAAATTAAATAAAGGTTTATTCAATTGGGAACAACCGCACGAGCGGGACATCTATTCCTTCTATGTCCAGGGTTACCGCATAATTCGAGCAATTCCTACCGGAACACAGAGTTGTACTCTCTGTTGGCATTCTCGCTCGTCCCTAGCACTGTAGGCTCACCTTGAGAAGGAATCCTCAAGGTCCTAGGTCGGCCCCGCCTAGCTCCCATCCCTGATTGTTTCTCCTCCTTCCTCACTCTAGGCTCCGGTGGAGCGAGGAAGGTTTATTTTTATCCAATCGGGAAGAATCCAATCATCCTCCACAGAACTGGGAAAACACGTCCTTCATATGTGCGTTGTAAACAGCAACACTCAGTAGTAATGGGAACAATAATCATAGGGACTCTCACAACGGTGACTTATAGCAAGACAAGCATGCACGCAAGGTAACTTTAGTCCCCGAAAGCGCCATGATAACATTCTCTCTTACGCATATTCACTTTCTCACTAGAATCGATGTCTCCAACTTGATACTGGTCTCGGTCGATACTATGCAAAGTGAAATTCTTTACCGCACGAGCAACATCATTCAAGAACTTTTCGTGTTCGGGCTAAGACGGTGCGGCAAGATTCGGCCGCTTTCTCTCTCTCGCAATGCCACCGACACAATGCCCGGATGTAATCAAAGAGATTCACGATACTCATCTTACGTGCATCCTCGATCACATTGTTGAAGCTTTCAACATAGTTGCTTGTCATGATAGAGTAACGTGTCTTGGGAATTGTGATCGGCCCATTTATCGACTCCAATCTCACACAGTGGTAATGCGATACAGAGTTTGGTTGGGTCGACATCCATGTCTATTATCTTCGGAATAATATTTGGAAGCGTTTACGAATACGTATAAGCCGCTTCCCGGAAGGTGAATGGACAATATCCCGTGCTACCAAATTTTTATTCAGTTCATGACAATGTGGTGGTAGCAGTAGCCATGGTAAGCGTTTGGAAATATTCGTGTAATGTACTCCAATTATACTCGACCTCATGTCTGAAATGAAAACCAAGTCAAGACGTTCCCAATTATCGACTTCAAGTTAACCATGAAATAGGTCCAAGCATTAAGGCTCTCTCCGTCGGTCACAAAGATAAGCTAACGGAAAGATATGGTCGCCCGCGTCTACACCCACCGCTACTAACAATGTCCCTCGCACTTTGTTTTAAGATGTGTACCGCCCACAACTAATATTGGCCGACAAGATTTAAACCCCTCAATACTTGATCCTAATGCCATGAAACAATACTTGAACTCGCTTAAGCGCATCGGGAACAATGTCTCAGTAATGGTTCCTTCATTCTCTACCTCCAACATGTAAAAGTAGGCGATAATTTACAATACGACATTTCAACGCTTCCGCGATCGGTTCCAATGCTTTCGCCTACATTGATAGGCCCTTTGATAATTCAGTCTATGTTGAACGTTTTTTCACCTCGGCTTGTAAAACTTTTGTCGTGAATCATTTGCCGAGTTTTATGAGGCTATCCTCACTTAAACGACCTATATAGTCCGGGCTTGGCCTTTCTGCAGTGATTGTCGGTTAGTTGCTCTAGTCCACAAGTGTGGGTTTCAGCACGCGTTATCTCAAAAAATCATGCAACGTTGTCCGTCCCTTGCGCCCACATTCAAATCAACAACCCCTCTTACCGACAACCTTCCATTCGCATCGGGTCGGAAGTATAACATCGTAGTTTTAACGCTTTCTGGTCCGACTGACGAGTTTCCACATATAGTCATGCCTCGGTCGTGGTAACTCATTTTATCCTTCATATCCTCCTTGTCTCTATACCTTTTACCGATGAACAATACATCCGGATTATCGGTCCAAACGCGTCAAAGACGTGGACATGGAGGAATTTGGGAAAGGTCCATTCCGCACCGAAATGAGCACTCTACTGCGATTGACACTTGCCATACCAAATGTGTGACCACGGTCGGTGTTCTCATTGCAAAGGTGCGGTCGATAACTCGTGAAAGATCCGCCGATAGTAGGGCCGGGTTGCATCGGTGCTTGCATCCTAGTTCGCATAAAGCGCCCATACTGTGTGTGGGTCGTCGATCTACATTCGCTGAGACGTTCGAGCCGTTTCATAGATGCACACATCCGACCCATACGTTGTTCATTGTACGGTAAGTCCAATGGTGACTAATGATATTTGCAATAAATCCCAATCATAGCCACGCTCACTCGACACATCAATTACTTGATCACCGAAACATGTATTCGCTTGGATGACATTTTCATGAGGGTCGAGGACTCGGTGGAGTTTGTACAACATCATCACGGGGATTGCGAATATTATAAAGTTCGGTGTAAAATCTTCAATCCTCTATCAACTATCGGTTCTTCATTTAAGTTAAATGTGTTTTCCAACTTTGTCTTCCGCTCATCATCATCAATAACTTGATTCAAATAAGTTAACACACAGCTTACTGAGTTCTTGTCTACGCACATCACGAAGGTATGCTATCCATGTCTCGTCCATCCGAAACATCAATCGGTCCTCGCAGCTTTGGATACAAAAGTTTCATTACCAATCTATTTTTGGATACATCAATTCCTACTTTCGAACACACTTTCGCTTGACGTCATCCAATGTCGTATCGTTACTTATAAGAATCATATAAAATGTTCCTTTTCTATAAGACCATCTGTCGCTTCTTTCATCATATTTCCACTCTCCGCCAAATGCAAACCTAATAGACAAAATGTTGTCATCTGTGAAAGAATAAAAATTTTGCATTAGTTTTCTGTGAAGAAATGAATATGAAATAATAATATTTATACATTAGGGTGTGTGTGTGTGTGTGTGTGTACATATATATATATATATATATATATATATATATATATATATATATATATATATATATATATACACACACACACACGTATATATATACACATATGTATTCATACATATATCCACATACATTTACATTTACACAAATATATACACACACACCACACACACACACACACACACACACATATATATATATATATATATATATATATATATATATATATATATATATATATATATATATATATATATATATAGACATATGTATTCATACATATATACACATATACACACACATATTTATGTACATATATATATATATGTACATAAATACACACTTATATAGACACATATGTATTCATACATATATGTATATGTATTCATACATATATACACATATACACATATACACACACATATTTATGTACATATATATATATATGTACATAAATACACACTTATATAGACACATATGTATTCATACATATATATACATACATTTACATATATATATGTACATATTTATGTACATAAGTATACACGTATATAGACACATATGTATACACTTAAACACACATGCATATACATATATATACCCATATATACAAGTAAATACACATATATAGACACATCTATACATACATATGTATATACATATGCAAATATATACATATATGTACACATATACTATTCATCTGTTTATTGTTTTTGGTCTATAATCGTTGTGTTCTGTTGTGTTGTAACGTCAGGGGGGTAAGAAAGCATAAATTATGGTTTTACCACGTCATAGAATATTTGATGATGACGAGGAGAAACAGAGGCCGTGCGGAGCCGGGTGGAATGCACCTTATATTTTCGAGCTAAAGGGTGCCTCACTTCCGGCTTCCGAGAGGTTTACCAGTGCTTGAGGACAGAAAAGATGCTCTATCGAAGCGGAGACTAATGAAATTTTCTACGAGCTACCTACCAGGAGCCCCAATACAAAGCCTCGAGATTAGGCATGACACAATGGATCGGAAGGAATCGAAAACACACCACAGAAAAGCATGCAATTCTAAGAACCTCGTCAGCCGAGGCGTACTCATAGAATTCAAATCACGAGATATTGATTTTGGTTTTTCAAACAACGAGTAGTGTGTCGTTTGGATCAATTTTTAATTAACATAATCATACGCTAATTTAAAAAAATGTTCTCATACTATTACAAAATTCCGTAAAATGTATACCATATATTTTCAAGGCGGATTTGGCATCTTTCTCTACAACAACAACATAATCAACTAATAACCAAACCAATAAAACACGCTTGCTTCAACAACAATGAAAAAATATATAATCAAAATATCAATTCCATTATCAAAAATAACATCAAAATTAATCATTTCTCTACCCTAAATACCGCACATACTACACAACGCTAATTGAACACAAATTTAAACAAACACGATAAATAAATTTTTTTCATTAAAAACAAGTAACAATAAAAACAAACACGCTTAATTAAACGCGCTTTTAACATAATACATTCATGTGAACAATTAACAATAAAAACAAACACGATATATAAATTTTTCAATAGTAAATAATTCTTTAGGTGAATGAATCTTCCCATTTTTTTTGCAAAACAACCCTGTATTGATTGTTTTATTGTTTATTTCGTTTGAAGGACCACAAACTCAACAATGGTGATTTTTGGAGTCCATTAAACGATGAAGACAGAGGTCAGAAAGAGTAGAGTGAAAAAGTAAATAAAACTTGATAAGGTTTTTTGAAAGTGGACGAAACCGTCCAAACTCCCATCAAATCGTCCAAATTTGACGGATGCGTGTCGATTACATCGTCCAAATTTGGACGATTTGATGAAAGTTTGAAAAGTGTCACGGTTTTCGTCCGACTTTGGACGGTTCCGTCCCACATTTGGACGGTTTTGTGTATTTTGGACGGTTTTGTGATTTTTTAAGATTAAATGACGTAAATTGGAATTGGACGATATGCGTACAAATTTGGACGTTTTTGACCCACTTCTTCCAAATTTGGACGTTTACTTTCGAAAAAAATTGTAGAGTCCTGACACACCTAAAAATTGTATTCTTCTGATTCACTCAAACGCCAATTTCACGCCTTTAGCCCACAAAAAGCATAAAGCTCTCCTCTCTGTAGTAGTATCAATTATCTCTTATCTGGAAAATTATTATGTGAGGACTTTTTACGGTGGAAATTTCATTAGATTTGTATCGTGTGATAAAAGAATAAAATAACACACAAATAACGTAAATCTAACGAGATCTTCACCGTAGAAAGTCTTTTTCACCTAAAAATTTCCCCTCTCATCTGCCCCCCTCCCTGTTCTCTCTTGCTTTTTATTCCATAATGTAATTAATAGTTTCATCAGATCTTGTTCCTTCTTTTTTAATCTTACCCTCTTATCGATTTCCGGGAAAAAAAAAAGGAAAGGTACCCGAGGCTTCCATACATCTATTTTTTCAACATTCTCATCTTCCTATGGTTAAGTCCACAAATCTCAAAGATACATGGTTTTCACTCTTGAAATTTCGATTATCGAGACCATGAAGTATCCGTTCCTCTAATTCCTAAAAAGGCTTTGATATTTTTCTCTTTGCCGAAGGAAGAGAAGAACTTCGTGGTTTGCGGTATGGAAGCCATTGGAACTGTAAGTGTTGCGAGAAGGCAATTTCATTCAGGAGAGCATATTGGCTCCCCTAATTTACGGGATTTTCTCAGAATCAACGATGAGGAGAATTATAACACTTCCGGGAGGAACTTTTCCGGTCCGACATTGGATTCCATTTTACACCTCGAAAGAGACAGTCTTGGTCCCGTTCGGGTCCGTTCTAACCGGACTCTCCTTGATATAATCCGAGATGATCCGTTCCACAGCAACAACAACAACAGCAGCAGGAAGACTTGGAGGCACAGGCTTCGCATTTGCCTGCAAGGTTCCGGTCACAATTCCGGTGATGATTCCGCCGTTCCCAGTCATCGAGAGTCCCCCACCCGCTTGAATGGATCCAGCTCCGTCGACGGGTCGGATCCTTCTCCAGGTGTGATGATTGAGGGAGTTAGCACAAGGGAGAGTGGTGGTGGAGAAGGTGAGCAGCCGGGGAGAATGTCGTTGATGGCATTATTGGAAGAAACAGATAGGCAAGTGGGTTTTGTTATGGAGGTGGATGAGAGGGAGGAACAAGAGGAGAAACCGGCGGAGAAGTGCGGCGGCGGCGGAGGAGAACACAGTTGTTGCGTGTGCATGGTAAGACATAAAGGTGCGGCGTTTATTCCATGCGGGCACACCTTTTGCAGGCTCTGTTGCAGAGAGCTTTGGGTTCAAAGGGGAAATTGTCCTCTGTGCAATACTCTAATCTTGGAAATTCTTGATCTTTTCTAATCAAATGATCCTTTGTCAAGCAATTCAATAGCTTTGGATGGTGTTTTGACTCGTAAATAAATTGTTTCAAATTGCTTTTTCTTTCAATTTCTGCAAATTTTTTGTTTGGGTGAAAATGGAGTTGGAACGGTTGAAGATGAAGTTGGATGACTTATTAATTATTTTAATTAATTTTGAAAAAACTTTGAGTAAATTTTCAGTGAAAAAAATTGCGATAGATGAACATTGACGATGACAAATTATGTCACCTTAAAGATCTGGACTCTTCCTTATATTATTGATGAACAATCGCTAACCCTAATGCCAAAAACGATGAGGGGTTTTGTATGTTGCGGTGAGTCTAAAGTGGGATTAACAGAGTCTCACGTATCTCGTTATTATTCCGCGAATCGCCCATACGTAGTTCGCAACGTTGTATTTATAAGGACAATCCTCGACCTAACCCTGTAATATGAGTCGGTTTGTAGCTATTGTCGTGTTTACCCTTAATTGAAGCTTTTACCGCGCCCAAGTTATCCCGTGATATTTGGCCAACGTAATTGGTGTGGACTCATTTCCGATATCGATCTTCCGACCTGGGATGATCGACTCACTAAACTCACGTCCCGCATCGCCCGTAAAGTCGATAGTCGTGACCTCCGAATCCCTAGCCATACTTCAGGCTCGAGGACCGACATGCATGCCATGGCTTTCAAGTCGATAGTCCGACTTGCATGCCTTATCTGGCTTATGTGCCTTGGTAAGTATTCAATCCATAAGGTCCACTCGATGATGATCTATCGAGGTGCGTAATCTTGATATCGCCATAAGCCCCTGCACTGGAGAGGCGACTTCCGTTGTCCGAGGTCAGATCTGCCAATTTGAAATCGTCTTCGAGTTGGACCAGATCTTGGGCGGGAAATGGTGTAACCGCTTCGTGTGCCACCTGTCTCCCCAACCAATCGTGGGCCGTCCATTGTGACGTCGAGGCGCACTATCTCTTCGCCTTCTCGCCATAAATGATGTCACCTTTGATTTTCGCGATTCACGGGGAGTTATAACCGCCAGAACCCCCTAATCACGTCTTTTCACTGTCATTTGGCATTAGCAACGCATAAAAGGGGGAGAGAAGAACCAGACGGTGAAATCATTTCTGCCTATCCATTTCTCCATTTACTCCTCAGAAAATACAAGTAAGCATCTTTTCTGCATTCATCTTTCTTTCTGTTCTTACCATTCCTGCTTGAATCCATCCATGTCTAGTAGTGCTACACTTTCTGATAGGGTAGAGGAGTCTCATTCCGGCGATCAAACACCCATATCTGCCCCTTCCGATCAAACCCTTCCCTCAAATCCTAGGGAACCCTTAGGAATTATCGTGAACCTAAGAAACTGTCCCACAAGAATGGACGGAAAAGGGCTCTAAGGGTGCACTTCCCGCCTCACCATGGACGATCTCAACCAACTACGGCGAAATATGGGTCGCCTAGCCTCAACCGGTGGCTCGGCTTCCTTCCGGCCACCACCAATTTGCCGATGAGCCCCGGAGGGGTTCATGACGGCCTACGAGGCCCAAATTGATGGGGCTCGATTTCCCATGTCCAAGCCGGTCCAGTCGTTTCTTCGCCCACTATGAGATCGGTATATCTCAATCGGGCCCGAATGCCATCCGGACTCGATGGGCTTTCTAATTGCTCGCCGAGTTGCGGGCATCGGGTTCATCGCCCTTTGTTCCGATGGTGGCACAAGATCTCGCTGCGATGCCCGACTCGGGGTGGTACACGTTTCAAAAGCGTGCCAATCGTCATGAGTTCGTGTCAAAAGGACCTTCATCTCATTCGAATTGGAAGCCTAGGTTCTTCTTCCTTCGACACGGTCGGATAACCCCTATGTCGGGCTATGGAGGTCGAGAGAGGAAGAGATGACAAAGCCGGGTCGTGAAGCCGCACTTAACGAGGCTCTTACTCTCGAGAGATTTACCTTCGAGGTGGTTACACAGACTGAGTCTCTTTATGACCTTGCCCGCCTCGAGGAGGCCCCTGCATCATGCATAGCGCTTCATCCTGTCGATCAGAAAATTGTACGAACCTTGGTTATTTTATTATCAAGTCTTAATTCTTTTTTGAAGTTGTATCTCTGCTATTCCCGATACATCGACTCCTTTTCATTTGTGTAGTGGGTAGATTCTCGAAGGTCATTGCTCTAAGGCTTCAGTGGGCTGCCTGTCGCCGCCTCGATCGAGAGCTACTCCTCCGGCGCCCGAGGAAAGACTCATTCATGCCGTTGACCCGACCGAGGGTGTCGAGACAACTACCCCTCGCCACACAATCAACTCCGCCTTCCACCTCGGAAGGACTCACCCATGAACACCGGTCGATCGCCGGCAGAGGACATTATCGACTTTACCGTCGGAGGGAGTGAAGAGCCTTCCAGTCTTGAAGCGCTCGGTTGCGTAAGAGAGAGTCGGGCCTCGAGGAGCCGGTGAGAGATCGACAAAGGTCGCTAAAAAGCTAAGGTCACGGCCTTTTCTCGACCTTTCCGCCACGAGTAGGATGTCGGCCACCGGACGACCAGTCCCTGGCCTCTTCCTCCGAGAGCTGGGTCGTGTGGTAAAGGCTAACTCTTGTCAATCTCTGTCTTTTTTTTTTTTTTTTTTTTTTTTTTTTCACTCACCACGCCTATGCCTTAATTTTTTCCTTTTGGCAAGATTACTTTATGAGCCGAGACCTCTCGACGTATGAGCACGCCGTCCCAAGAATGAGGAAGAAGTCAAGACGCAAATCCGGAGGTTGAATGACAGTGCTTGCTATCGAGTCGACTAGTGTCACTGTGACCGAATCGCGACTTAACGTTTTCAAGGAAGAAGGCTGCTGCTTTGAGATAGAAGGGTCAAGGGGAGCGGGAGGCTATCATCGCCGAGCCGAGAGAGATCGCTACGGCCGAAGGAGGGAGGAGGCTGCCGCCAAAGTAGCTCTTTATAAGAAGCGGCGCGAGGAGCGATCATCTTCTTGAGAGAGAGATCAATTGAGAGCCGAACTTGATCGGGTTCCTAGGCGGCTTGAAGAGGCGAGGTCGCTACGGTTCTCGAGTATCGGAAGTCCGAAGAGTTGGGCATGGATCTCGATGTCATCATGCGCATACCATACTTGGAGGATTCACCAAGGCGGTGGACCAAGTGAGAAAGGTTTATCCGGATGTCGAGATCGACAAGCTTGAAGAGCCTGGTCGCTATGACTCGACTGGGAGGCGCCAGATGACCAATACTGATGAATTTCAAGCAGGTGTATCCTTGCCCGTAGTATGGTGGTCCCACAAAGAAACCCGGCTCCCGATAACACGACTCCAGCCGCCATCGCTCCTACGTCGACCCCGAAGATGCTACTCCGACTCTCGATGCTTCTATTTAATTATCTCGACCTCCTTGGGACTTTGATATTCTCGAGTTTTAACTCTTGTAACTATTTGTACATTTTCTTGACTTTGAATCGACTTGGGTGAATGTTCCATTTACAATGGTTTGTCTTTTCGACTGGCCTTAATTTGTTTTGAAATTTCGCCTTTTGTCTCTCTGTTTGTTATTATTTACTTACTCATTTATTATCGTCTTTGGCTTTCTTGCTTGTCGAGCCTCCGCTCTGTTAAATCGCTTTATCGATGTAATATTGCCCCCAGTGTTTTATGAACTTGATTCATAATGCACTGGGCTCTATATGGCTTTTAGGTCGATCTATTTGCCTTGGCTTTTTAGCCTTATAAGCTTGCTAGATCTTCGAGTTAGTCCGACATTGCGAATCGCCCTTGTCTCGGTCTAGCGCCCCTTCTCGGTTAGACTTCCGACTTGGATGTTTGGCCCGACCATGCGAACTGCGTCCTTTGTCTCGCTTTATTCGACCCTTAGGTGCGTTAGGCTTTTGACTTGGACATCGACCCGACCTTGCGAGTCTTCTTTTTGCCTTCTCGCATTATATGCTTGTGGCGTTGTCGGGAGTTCCGACTCATGGATTGCTCCATACTTTGTCGATTGCAACTTCGGCGTCCTTTTGGACTTAGAATATCACAAAAATACTTAACAAAATCGTAGAAAAGAAATCATCGTTTATTATAATAAAGATAGAATTGTCTCATGGATGATTACAAACCTTATAAAATAAGTAGAAACAAACGATCGACTAAGGACTAGGCGTAAAATTTCCTCAAATTATTCGCGTGCCATTGTCGAGGGGATCAGTAGTTCCGCCTCGCTCGACCTAGTTGATATGAACCTTTGGGTGGACTTTTAGGATCTCGATACGGGCCTTCCCGGTTCGGGAGAGGGCCCCGATCTCCTTTGCCGACTTGCTTCGTTCTTTCTCAAAACTAGGTCTCCGACTTTGAAATATCTCAGATTTTACCCTCGCGTTGTAATATTGAGAGATCTTACGCTTATACCTTGCCATTCTCGGCCGAGGCCATTTCTCTCCGCTCCTCGAGATTATCCTTCTCTTGTCGGATATCGGGATCATTCGTCTCAATATTATACGCTAACACTCGAGGGGAAGGGACGCCGATTTCCAGGGATAATCGCCTCGCACCCATAGGTCGTGGGAGAAAGGTGTTTCACCCGTTGATGCGTTTGGAGCCCTCTGTATGACCACAGGATGCTCGGGAGTTGCAACGCCCGATCGCCCTTCACCTTCGAGCCTCTTTTTTCATCCGAGTTTAATCATTGATTTGTTTGCTCGACTTGACCATTTGCTTGAGGATGCGCGATCGAAGTGAAGTGTTGATCGATATGATATTCGGCTAACCACTCTCGACTCTTCGGGTCTTCAAATTGAGTGCCGTTGTCCGAGATTAGAACCTTCGAATACCATACCGCATAAAATATCGACCCATGTGAATTTCTTGATTGTAGTCGCTTTGATGTCGGGTAAAGCCCTGGCCTCTACCCACTTAGTGAAATAATCCACCGCAACTACTACAAACTTATTTTTCCTGGAGCTCGTGGTAGGGCCCTACAATATCGACTCCCACACGTCGAAGGCCATGCCGACGAGATGACATTCATTTCTTGTGCTGTTGATGAGAGATGTTATCGTGAATTTGACAAGAATTGCACCTCTGTACTAACTCGATCGCGTCTCGTTGCATTGACGGCCGAAGTATCCAAATGAGCTTGCATTTCCGAGCTAGCATTCTAGCCCCGCAATGATTCCCACAAGCTCCCTATGGATTTCTTCGAGAAGATATTCTCCTCTCTCTCGAGATCGATCTCAACCATGGACTTGTGAATGACCTCCGATAAAGTATGTCGTTGAAGAATGCGTGATCGAGGCCGATCAAGTCGGACCTTTCTTGACTGCACTTTATCCTTGGGTAATGTTCCGCCTTTTAAGTAAAGGACAATTGGATCCATCCATGTAACCCGAGATATCGGCCGGGCTTCTATTTCTTCATAGCTTCTCTCATTGGCGATTCAACTAACACCTTTTTGCTAGAGACGAAATTCGATGCTAACTTGGACAGAGCGTCCGGCCTCTTGTTCTCGAGTTCGAGGTACTGTTCAAATTGAATCGAGTTGAATTTCGGCTTGAGGCCTTGAACTCTTCAAGCTAAATACTTTTTCATAGTTTCTTCCTTAGCCTCATACTCCCTTTAATGTGATTAACAACCAATTGCGAGTCACTTTGAACGTTGAGATTTTCGACCCCACTTTAAGAGCGAGCTTGGACCAGTTGATGATTGCTTCATATTCGCGCTCATTATTAGTTGCCTTAAAATCGAATCGGGGCGTATGGAAACTCCTCCCCTCGGTGACTAATAGGAGGCTCACACCGCTTCCTTCTTTTTGCTCGAGGCCCCATCGGCATGGAGCATCCATCGTTCTTCATGACTTTCCTTTTCTGCTCAAGTTGCACCGATATACCTTCGGCTAAGAAGTGCTCGCTAAAGCTTGTGCCTTGATTGCGGTATGCGCGATACGAACTTCGATGTCGTATTGAGCCATCTCGATTACCCACTTCGCGCGAGTCGACCAGGATGTGTCGGGCTTCGCAAGAATTTGCTTGAGTGGTTGGTCCGTGACTACCACTATAGGATGGGCTTGAAAGTATGGCCTAAGCTTTCTCGATCGTGTACCAACGCTTAGTGCGAAGCTTCTCACCGGTGAGTATCGGGCTTCGGGCCGTCTGAGCTTTACTTACAAAATATATGGGCACCTGGCCCTTTTCTCCCTCTCGAACCAAGACCGAACTCACTGCTTCCTCGCAGACTGATAAATAAACTAGCAACCTTTCCCCCTCTCGAGGGGAGGTGAGAGTAGTAGTTACGAAAGATATGCTTTTAGTTCCTCGAAGCCGCCTCGACATTCGTTGTTCCAGTGGAAAGGGCTGGGTTTTCGAAGAACTTTAAAGAACGGTAGCGCACGCTGGGCTGACCGAGATAAAAACCTATTCAGTGCTGCCATCCGACCGGTGAGTCTCTGAACCTCTTTCATGTTTCGAGGTGCAGGCATGTTCTTTAGTGTGTCGATCTTGTCAGGGTTGGCTCGAATCCCGTCTCTCGACACCATATACCCTAGAAATTTGCCTGTCCTCACCCCGAAGGTGCACTTTTTTGGATTAAGTTTCATGTCAGTATCTCTTAGTACTCCAAATACTTCCCTGGCGTCTACCAGAAATTGCTTCATCGATCGGCTTTTGATGAGTAGATCGTCCACATAGACTTCCATATTTCTACCAATCGCTTCATAAAATTTCTCGTTGGATCGCCTTTTGGTATGTAGCTCCGGCGTTCTTTAGTCCGAATGGCATGGTAACATAACAAAAGGTGCCAAACTCGTGATAAACGCGTCTTCTCCGCGTCTCGAGGATCCATAAGAATTTGGTGGTACCCGCTTATATGCATCGAGAACGCGAATACCTCAAAACCGATGGTCGAATCAACTAACTCGCGATCTTAGGTAGCGGATAGGAATCTTTGGGGCACGCTTATTCAAATCCGTGAAATCTACACACACGCGCCACCGCCATCCGGTTTCTTCACTAACACCGGATTGGCAAGCCATTACGGATAGAGCACTTCTTTTACTATATTTGCCGGCGATAACTTCCGACTTGATCTCGATAGCTTCCATCGATCTTGCGCGAAATTTCGCTTCTTCGCTTGATAGCTTTCCGCCTGGTCAATCTCGAGTTTATGGATGGCGATGTTTGTCGGTAGGCTCGGCATATCGGACGCCTTCCAGGCGGCGTCGCCCTTGAACTCTTTCAAGAAATCGATCGAGAATCGCTTTTCCGAGTCGGGATCCAAACCCCGACTTGGACACTCGATCGTTCCATCTTCCCATGTTTGACATTTTCAATCGCTTCACTCAAGCCCAACACTTCTCTTCCTCCTCCTCGGAATGAGCTCTCGATGAGGACTTGTTGTACCGCCATCTTACCGCTCATCACTATCGAATTGCGGCCTTCCGCGATTTCAATATCCCTTTTACTTCGTGGGAACCATTTCGAGTCGGGAATTTCATGTCATTATGGAACGTCAAAACTATAGCTCGTAACTCGAAAAGCGGTGGTCTACCCAAAATAACATTATACGCGAGGAGCTTTAACGACCACGTGGTTTAGCTCTAGCGTCCTCCCTCTTTCCCCATCACCTACTGTCGTTAGTAGCTTTATGGAACCCATGGGATGGACTGCCTGACCTGTGAAGCCGAATAGTGGAGAGGCTATGGGTGCTAAGTCTTTCTCTTTGAGTTTCATTCCCTGGAATGCCGAGTAGTATAAGATATTCACAAATATACCATTATCGAAGCATACCGACACACTCTGCGCGACTTATAATCGCTTCAATCACTAACCCTTCACTGTGACTTGTCAACTTAGGAACGTCGTCTCTGGGGCCGTACCCGACTTCCGTAGTTAATCTTGGGATCGCTACGCGGCCTCGAGCTGTCGTCTGGTTCTCGACTGGCTCGTTCCTTCTCACTCTCCCCCGGCCCAAATATCATATTCACATAATTGTTTGGGCGATTATCATCATAGCGATCCCGACCATAGTAGTCCCTATTGTTATCGGAGATCGGTCTCGTCTGAGGGATCGATCTTTTCTTCTTTGATTCTCTCGACTTGACCTCTATCCTGGTCGATTTCTTCTTTTGAAGTCTCGCGCTCGGCTCATTATAACTCGATCGGTCTATGACCTCATCCAAATTTTCCTCCCGGATGCGAGCCTCGATGTCTTTCTTTAAATCGAAGCAGTCCTGCTGCCGAGTGACTCGTGTCCTCGTGGAATTCACAATACTTTGTCGACCTTCGCTTTTCTCGAGGTTTTTGATCGGAGGTGGCCTCTTGGCCAAATTCTTAGAAACCATGATTGATAAGACCTCATGCGGGACCGGTTGAGGAGTAAAATCTTTATCCTTTCTACCCCTTTTTCTCTCGACCGGCCCGAGGGAGGCGCCGATGCGATCCCAAACAGACGCGTTTTCCTCTCTACATCTTGGCAGCCGAGGTGATTCTTATTTCCTCCTCGACCTTCTTTCCTCGAGTTGTCCATCCACTCGGCTTGGGTGTGCTACGCACCGCCTCTTCGCCTTTGGCAAAATCGATGTACGACATTCACACATTCATCCATGTTTCGAGGAGGTTCATGCTTAACTTCTCGTACAACTTTGTGTTGCGCAGCCCCTACGAATGAAGTGATCAAGACTCGATCCCGAGGATCCTTCACCGCATGGCCTCAAGGTTAAACCTCTTCGAGATAATCTAATACCGACTGCGTCTCTATGTCGCCCTCACGCTTGTGAGGTGCGTCTCACTCAATCGAAACTTTTGTTGACGATGAAGGCGTCTCTCGAATTTTCTCTCAAGAGCATGGTGAAGCCGGAGATGGATCTGGGTTTCAACTTGGTAAACCACTCTCTTGCTCGTCCTACAAGTAGAGTCTCGAATGCCCGGCATCGCATCCAGTGCAGGGCACATTCTAGCCTCATCTGGGATAGATACCTGTGAAGATGGTCCTCCGGGTCGGTGGTGCCGTCATACGGGTCTATCTTAGGTATTTTAAACCCCTTGGGTTTAGGATAGTCTTCAATCTCCTTGATGAAAGGAGACTCTAACCACAACGGGCCTTGGGTTTTTCCTGGGATTACATCTAACTCCCGCTAACGCTATCTTCATCGATGCGTATGTGCTTCAGTTGTATTTCTCGCTTCCTCCGTTCGACCGAACTTGAGGAAGCGCTGACCTCTTCGAATTGATCTGGCTTAGGATTATTGGCGGCGTTATTCAGGCCGCCTTCCGCCTGTTGTTGCTGTCTCTGTCGATTAAAGGCTTCCGACATTATCCTTCTCAGGGCATTATGATCTGTCGCCGCCAGCTGATCCACCATGGCTTGATACTCGGGGCAAGGCCCCGAGTTTGTTTTTTGCGGATTTTCATGGACGGCCTCTAAAGCCGGATCTTTTTCCCGAGATCCGCACCGCTTTGCTGCCACTTGTCTGCGTGGATTCTCGGATCCACGCTTTTAAGGTGGTTTTCTCGCGGTCTTTTCCTTCGGAGGCATGATGATCTTGATGTATTCAACAAAAGAAGGAACCTCCTTCTAGCGCCAATGACGATGACAAATTATGTCACCTTAAAGATCTGGACTCTTCCTTATATTATTGATGAACAATCAAGAACCCTAATGCCAAAAGCGATGCAGGGGTTTTGTATGTTGCGGTGAGTCTAAGTGGGATTCTTAGAGTGCCTACGTATCTCGTTATTATTCCAGAATCAAGCCACACGTAGTTCCTGGAACGTTGTATTTATAAGGACAATGCCTGACCTAACCCTAATATGAGTCGGTTTGTAGCTATTGTCGTGTTTACCCTTAATTGGGCTTTACCCCTTGCCCAAGTTATCCTGTGGATACTGGGCCAACGTAGCTGGTGTGGACTCTGTTCTCGATATCGATCTTCCCGACCTGGGATGATCGACTCCTGAAACTCACGTCCTGCACTGCCCGTAAGTCGATAGTCGTGACCTCGAATCCCTAGCCATACTTCAGGCTCGAGGACCGACATGCATGCCATGGCTTTCAAGTCGATAGTCCGACTTGCATGCCTTATCTGGCTTATGTGCCTTGGTAAGTATTCAATCCATAAGGTCCACTCGATGATGATCTATCGAGGTGCGTAACCCGGTATCGTCAAACATTTTCTGTCTTCTGTCCAAATAATGTTAATACCACGGCCTAAAGTAATTAATTCCGGTAATTACAATAAATAATACTACAACTAAGTCAGCATATTTTAACAAGGGGTAATGAGGGAGAAGGACAAAAATATTTCATCAATTGAGTAGAAGGACAGTTTTTTGAAACTTTTGCATAAAGGACAAAACTATTTATTCACTGTCGAAATTCACTTGTGTTCAAATTCACTCGCTTAAATTCACCGATTTAAATTCACTGTCGAAATTCACTAATTTTCAAAATTCATCGTCGAAATTCACTAATTTTCGGGATTCACTGTCGAAATTCACTGTCGAAATTCACTGATTTCGGGATTCACTGGAGAGATTCACTGATTTTCGGGATTCACTGTTTGTCCTTCTCGCTATAAAAATTATGCAGGTTGTCCTTCTCCCTATAAAAATATGTAGTCCTCCACTTCTTAAAAATATTTCAGATTGTGTCCTTATCCCTAATTTTCCATTTTAACAAATCAGTAAGATTAGATAGTTTTTTTTTTCTTCATGAAAATAGGAAAATGATATGCCTAGTGTTTTTTTTTAGTCTTTATTCGTATCATAGTAGACCTATCGTTGCATCACTTTATACTTTACACCACATTTAAAAGCAAAATCTATTTTTACACCACATTGGTTTTTAAACATTTTTCATTTCTTATTTACAACACATAATCTACCTTTACACCACGTTTTTTTTATATTATTTCCACACCTATCACACAATATAGTCCGACACTTCCAAAATAATAAATCAATTCATCTTCATTCATCTCCTATTCTCCACCCACCACCACCACCACCTTAAACCATTTCATCTTCCACTACCATTCTCCCTCCCCTCACCTGAAACCCAAACCCCACACCTGAAACCGACCGCCCCCTGCTCCCATTCCCTCGATATGAAACACCCCTCCCCCTCCCCTTTGCCCCACAATATGAACGCCGCCCCTGCTCCGATCTGAACCCTGCTCCTCCGACCCGACCCCAATCTGAAACCCCCCCGATTTGAATCCCAGCCCTCCCTTCTCCTCCCTCGCCATGATTGAAACTCAACCCAACTCCTTAAACTCCCGGTGACTCCTGCACCATCCATACAACAATACCAGAAAAAATAAAGAACAGATCATGGTAGCAGCAAAAAAAAATAGCAGAGGCAAAAAAATAATAAAATTTGGATAAAGAATGGAGGCAAAAAAAAGAAAGATATATAATGTAGCAGAAAAAGAAAAGAAAAAAATAAAAAGAAAGTAGCAGAAAAGTAGTAGTGAGGAAGGGGATGTTCTACTAGGGAGACTCCAACATAGAGAATGACCCACTGCTGTGGCACAATCTGACCACACACAATTATTTCAGATCTGGACCACACAGCCATTGATTCATTCTGAGAAAACTGTGTGCCCCATTACAGCTTATATGTGTCACTCCCTATGTAGGAGTCCTTAGGTTAGAATGTCCCGTGAGGAAGAAGAGAATGAAGGGACTAGGAGGTGACTGAGTGAGACGGTTATGAAATTGGGGGGAGGGGAGTTTGTTAATTTTAAAAGTGTGAGGGATTCTTCTCAATAAAAATTGTGTGAGGGATGAATTGAAAATAATAAAATCTGGAGGTAGTAAAAAAATACTTGGTAAAAGAGCAAGACGCTCTTTTTGCCACGGCCGAAGCCCAGGAAAACGCTGACTTGACTGCTGAAATGCAGTCAAAGGAATAGCGTTCTGCTGATCGCCATTTAATCATCTGTGAAGAGAAAAAAAGGTTCTTATGTGTTTCCACTTCTTCGGAACACATACAAGATTCGTCACTATAAAAAGGATAATGGTAACCCCACCTTTAACTATATATGAATTTTATAATGAATTTCATATTAATAGAAATACATTTTTTTTTGTTTACTTTGTAAAGAAAATGGGGTTTAGAAGTAAATTTAGTATTTCTGAATAAACCATGTGGTGTAACAGGTAAATGACACATTGTTTCATTATATTGTAATGTAGTAGTAGATTTGTTGTGGTGCGAATAAATATTCTTTTTTTCTCAACTACACTTTTTTTTTTATCCATTATTAATTAAAGTTTTTTTTTTCATTTGTTGAAATTAGTTCCACAATGTTTAAAGGTGATGATTATGATAGTGTGTTGTTGACATGTCGTAACGCCCCGTTCCGGACACCGAGTCCTTATACGGAAAATAGAACGTTCGGTACATGACGTTTATAGAAAATCCTAAACCCCACGTAAGTGTTACGTCATATCAGAATAAATAACAATAAATGCGGAAGTACAAACGAACAAAAGACTCGGGAGATAGACCCGTCTTACACATAACCACTCAACCAGAAAGTAACTGCTATCAAACTATCATAAATAACTGAAATAAATGCTAGAATATTGACGTGGCCTTTTCTAGTGCTAATACCAGTCCTTAACCGACAGTGTATCGGGTCAAACTGTAGTGCTAGTATGGTGAGTCGTGTCGAATCCTCGTGGAACTTGGTAATTTATTTTACGTGTGGTTAAACACCAAAGAGTTGTTATTAACTCGATCTAAATCGCAATTTTATCACACGATCACTACTATTCTAGTTAACATAAAATAAATATGTAATTTAATAGTTATTCTAATATAATATATATATATATATAAATATATATAGATGTACATAAATTGCAAAATATATATATAGATATAAATATATAGGTACCAAGATATTAATTTTAGAGAACTCACCAAAACTTATATAATTGGTTTATACGATCTTTTCGATTAATTGAAATGTGTTCGATCTCTCCTTTTATTTTAGGTCCAATTGAGTAAGTGAAACGGTGCACTCTCGAGGTAAACAATTCCTCCTCACACGAGCGTATGAAATTGTCATATGTCCATTGTCATCGATCCAAGATCCACAATCAATTACGGTAAACTAATTAATCTAAACAGTCCCGAGTACAAATCTACCTTTAGATAAAAGGAGTCATTCCGTTCATCAAACGGTCAATTTTATTTTAAAGGCTCCGGTTGTCAAAGCCGGACGATTCAACTTTCCGGTTTAAGTTTCAATTAAACTGATGATTTAACATTATTACGATCTCGAGTACAAATTATAATAAAATTCATTTCTCCCAAAACAAATTTACCCCGGTTAGAAATCGGATTCCGTTATCACGTTGTTCACACGGCCAATTTTACCCTCCGGTTTTCTATCTTTTATTTCAAATTACGACTACGAGGCGTCAATTCATAATTAGATTATGAATTCCTCGAGATCTATTAAATATGTCAATACGAATATGATCAAAATAGAAAAAGATTCAATTAACTCAATTTTAGTCATTTTAACTTAACAACATTTCTTTAACGAAAAGATCGAAATAAAACCGATTACATAGTTTTGGCCAAGATTATATTTAGCCTAAAAACATTATAACAACGAAAAATACAAAAACAAACATAAATACTTAAGAAAAGTTACCCGAATACGGCAATTGATTCGAAATCGTATTTTCCGGACATTACAACTTCTTTAGCAAAACCGACTTCCGAGATTTTCTCGAGCATTACAACGATACTACATTATTACGGCGTAAGGCCTTATTTACTACTAAAAAAGAAAAAGAAAAGAAAAGAAGAAGAAGAAGAGCATATATATATATATATAGATCGTTATATATATATTGGTACATCCTCGAGCCGTTGAAATGAGCTCCTTTATATAGGAAAAACTTCCAAGGCCGGACCGGTCCGTATTAGGCGGATCGGTCGGACTAATGATTACTTCCACCTTCTTAAGTAATCAGCATGTGCGGTATGAGATATTTATATATATATAATTATATATAACTTGTAAAATTCATATCTCGAGTTCGACCTCCAAAATCGCAAAAGCGAAATGCCAAAATTAAGATCTCGAGAAACTCTACAACTTTCATGAAGGACTCTTCTCCAGATAACGCTTTTTGATGACCTCGTGTTCCTCCGAAGCTTTTACGGGATTTTTCTTAATCCAAGTCGATTAGCCACTTGATCACTGTTTAAGTTCTAGACCTCCAATCTTCATAATTCAAATTGCATTGGAACACTCTTGGAAAAATCTACAACTTTTGTGAAGAACACTTTTTCTGAAAATATCATTTTGATGAGCCATTCGTTTGTCGAAGATATTTCTATTATTACTTATCCGGATTGATTGGCTACTTGTCCACTTAAGCTATTCAATTGACCATTTAAACTCGTGGCACTTTCTAAATCATTCCGTAGATATGATTAAACTTCAAAATGTCGATTCTCGGGTCTTGGTTTATAAATCGCAATAAAACATCACAAATACCCACGTAAATCGACACTTACACTTCGATTTACTAAAATCGGTACAAAATTACAACTTTTTATTATTATTATTACTAAACACTCTAAATTATAAAGACTAACACTTTATACCATAATTTCATATATTTTATATAGAATTTGTTGATAAAACATAATAATATAACATATTTTTAATCATATAAAAATAATACATCAAATATCAAACAACAATCTTGCCTGAAAAGAAGAGACAATTGTAACTAATGGTAATATTACCTTATTTAAAACTACAAAAACAAGAAACTAAAACACAAACTCCGAAAGCTCCGATCCTAAGCATGATCTTCAAACTCTTCTTCAGAATCATCAACAACCTGCATATCTTATTTTTACAAAAGAGGAGTAAGCTCATACCTAAGCTTAGTAAGGAGAAAAAGAACAAAAGTGAGTTTCATGGTTGTCATGAGCCGGGTGACACGACATGAATATACTCTATCTTATTTCACAAACAATTTTGAACAATACTTTTAACATAAAGGGAAAACCACTTTGGAGTACATAATCAATGCATAAGAAAACATGCCTATTTACTATGAGATTATCTTGCATATACATGTTTTGTTACATCAACTACTTACTTTCTTAACATATTCATGTCCTTGTCTTTCCTATCTGTGATTCTTGTCTACTAGGTTTAAGGCACAGGATACAGCTTGGCTAGTACAACTAATTACACCTCCAACATGGGACTTGTTGATGCCCAAGGTACACTTATAAGCACACCGCCTTATGAACGGCTTGGCTAATATAGCAAGTCACACCTTCCGACATGGGTCTTAACTGTGCCCATTGTACCCCGTCTATTCGTGCTTATTAACGACTACCCTGCTAAGTAGATTCGATAACATGTAAAGCAAATAGGAGCACGTAAAGCACATACATCTATACTAAAATCCATGTCTAACCTATGGGAAACATGCAAAGTGCATAACCGCATAATACTACCACCCAATCTCCACTAAGCATGTGAAAATAGAACTCATATAACATTTTGAAAGCACCGTTGAACTCACAACACAACCAGAAAGACAATCTGAGGATGTTCTAGTGCGCTTAACCGAGAGGCATCTCGGTTCGGCATACCAGTTGAACACCAGGTTCACTTTCTGAGTTGAAACTAGTCTGGAAAACTATCCTAAATCACATAACATGTCCAGTTTCGTGCCAATTTACAAGAAAACAATTCTGAAACTGATATGTCAAAATCGGAAAAGCCCCGCTAAGTCCAGAAAAGAGCCATTGAATCAAAACCTGGCCCGTGCATAAGCCAAATAACGGATAGGGTCCTCGCCCAACGTTCCCCCACGAGCCGGACCAAGCCGAGCATAATCCAGCCCGCCTCATGCTATCATCGTTTAATCATTGGCCAAGGCAACGGGGTGAAGCGACAAACAACTAGCCCGATATAGAGCAATCGAGGGCCGACACCGCCGCCCTCCGACTTTCGACATCCTTCAACGCAAACAAAGCCAACACAATTAGGCAACAAAATTCATAAACAACGCTTACATGTAAGGATCTCTCAGGTCGCCAAAGGCTCTCAGCTTGCCAAAGGCGCTCAGCTTGCCAAAGGCCCTCAACTCGCCAAAGGCTCTCATCACCTCCATTACAAAGGAGGAAGGCTTCACTTCCAGAACTACGTAAATTGGGCTTGATCCTTTACAAGTTAAGGGTACGTAGGTAGCCTTCTATGGCTCAGCTCATAATCATAAACACAACATTTTCTTCATATTGTTCTTGAGCGCTAACCACCGGCAAAGTCACCCAATTCATCCAGATATCCACCACATTAACACCTTCAAAACTACCGCTATATACACCGTGATAATTTGACATTATCAGTTGGCTCCATTACCTGTAAATCGACTTTTTCAGCTTTTTTCCGGTCAGATTTGAAATTCATGCGGCGTTTTTCCAGCTCCGGCGGCCTAAAACCGCTCAATTCCGGTTGTATCCATCATTTGCGATCTTCATCTGCTGTGAGAAACTGTTGTAGTGATGACCGGTTATGTGTATGTGCTACCGGTGAGAAGGGTGGTGTGTCAATAAGGTGGAAAGAGAAGGCTAATGATGCGATGAGAAAGACTAATTTGCCCCTTATTAATGATAAAAATCAGATTGAATATAATAAAAGATGTAAATTGATTAAAATAATAATTTCAGGTTGTAAATCAAATAATAAATAGTTAAAGGTTGTAAACTGAACAAATAAGACTTTCAGGTTGTAAATTTTGAATTGACCATAGTTTAGGGGGGTAAATTGTGATTTTCCCATAAATAAATAATGTCAGCCGAATCATCTAATCTAATCTAAAACCCAAAAGGATGTATTTTAGTTGTTAAGCCTAGGCCGTTTAATAGGGTTCCAACAGTGTCAGTGCTTAAAATCAGCCACCTCTAAAGACAAAGCCTTCATCACTTTTTCACATTTTTCAATAATGAGCTTTTCAATTGAAAAATAAACCAAAGATAAAGAACATCATTTGTCAATCAATTGAACATAGATGGCCACAAGTATAGGCTTGAATCCACACACATTGAAATGTAACTCAACCATGTTCTTCATCATTCTTCAATAAATGCATTTCATCACAGATTGAACTTGAAATGCTGCCTTAAACCAGTATTGACATTTCCACAGTTGCTTCATGGAATTTATCAATCAATAGAGCATGAACGGCTCAAGAACAAGTATTCAGTTTAGCCGATCTATTCACTTAAAGACAAACCAGCCTGCACTTCTGCCCAGCCTAGTAATCATCAATTGAAAAGCTCATTATTAATTCTGATTTCTTTAGTTCAATTAGGCTTTAAACTTCAGCTTTTCATAGAAACATCTTGATCTCAACTCAGTTGAGCAAGGCAAGTTTTTACCTCAAGAACATATACTAAGTTCTGTCCAGTAGAACAGAGTTTGGCAGATCAGATTCAAAATAATTGCATAACTCTATCTTAGATCAGTACAACACTTTGTTTAGCTCGTATAATATGTGTTGAAATCATCCAACGCTTCTGTTCATCACAGATAACAAATCATTCGGCTAAGCATCTCTGATTTCAGTTCAATTGTGAACCTAAAATTCTGTTTCATATCAAGAACACTGTTCTATTTAAATTCAGCTCCCAGATGGCTTCTCATCAACTATGATGGCTGTATGTAACTTCATATTAGAAGATGGGGAAATATTCTTGGAGCATGGAAGCTCCCATGGCCGAAACCAAGAAAGTAGTATGACCAGGCTGTTAGATGAGAATCCTGAATACGGATTTTAGCTTTGCATATTCAACTGAAGTTAATGGAGGAAAGCGTTAACTGCCATCTCAACCAAAATATTTCATGGAGGATTTCAACGTTAGACAATTATCGAAAAAATTCACAACGATTATGTTCCGTCGACTTGTAGGAAACCCAAAGACATTAAATTACGGATAAAGGATAAACATTAACGACAATTGGGTATCTCTGAAAAGACAGTCCAACAAAGATAAAGCCAGAATGTACCACCAGTTTTAAAAAGGTTTTAAGGAAAAATTACAATCACAAGAAACATACTTACAGTGGGAACATGCTTAATCTGCAGACAACAATGAATTAGTTTATAAGATACATAGAATAATTCAATCGAAGCTGTTAACAATTGTGACACTTCTTTCCATACACAACAAATCGACATTCAAAATCGTACATACATAATAATGGAATGCCAGTGTTTCTTCATAAAGGTAAATCGAAAAGATTCATTGGATAATACTTTGTCATCTTGAAACAACCAGAAAAAAAATGTAAACAAATGAACACCCAAAAACTATCTCGATGGCCAGAAACACTGGCATTCCATTTCCTGGCAGAACATCTGCAAACCAAAGGAAAGTGGGGGTCTAGGTCTCAAACGTCTGGAGGAGATGAATTTCGCTTTCTTGGGTAAACTTGTCTGGCTCATTCTCGTTGACGATACCTCTCCCTGGGTCTCTCTGCTAGTTGATAAGTACGGGAGCCCTTTTGTCTATCCGAAGATGAGCTGCTCTGTTCTATGGCGAAATATACATTTGTGCGGCCAAAATTTTTGAGGCGAGCTTTACGGCGGAAAATGAAACCGCTCAATTGGTTTCTTCTCGGCGATGGTAAGTTTGCCGTGCACGGTGCTATCTGTATCACCGGCTTGAGAATCGAATGCCCTTCATAGTAACCGATTGAGCCGCATTTGGAGCCTTAAAGGACCGATGAGATATAACTTCTGTTTGTGGCAAATCTGTCATGACTTCTTACCCGTTAATAGTCTCCTCGCACTTTGCCGCATATCGAGCTCATCCGTTTGTCAGATATGCTATCTGCACACGGAATCCGCTTTACAGGCTCTGCGCGACTGCAGCTGGCCTCGTAGTATTTGGAAGCAAGCTCTCCATCCTAACCTTTGGGAGACCTTCTTCTCTAATTCGGAAATTCAAGATTGGGTTCATGAAAACATCCAGCAAGCTTCGCGTAATCAAGTGTTGGGTAAACGTTGGCCTTATCTCTTCCGCGAGATAATTTATGGGATATGGTTATGGCGCAATAGAGTTGCGCACTCCTCGGACTGTATTCGCCCCCCTGCACATGTTTTTTTTCTACAACTGCAGATTCACGCGTCTAAGGACTTGAGATTGGCGCTTGACCACCATGACTCAATTTAGTTTTATCTACATCGATTATTTCCTGATTTTAAGACTTTGGTCTCTTTGACCCGTTTGATTAATAAAAGATCTCCTTAATAAAAAATAAAAAATAAAAACTATCTCAGCGAAAACCTTAATTAATCAATTCCACTTTCATTTACTTCAGATTTAAAGCGATTATTTCGTCCTGATTCTTGTTTCTTTTTCCTCCAAACTTAGGATAGAGATTTTAAGATAACGTATGAATACTACCTGTAAGCAGTGTCATTGAATCTCTTATATAGTTCCTCATCAGTGATTTGAAGTGGTACACGGTCAACTAAATGCATGAAAATACTTCAAACATGTAAGAACACCTCCATGCCACCCCTCCGAAACAGGAAAAAAAAAACAACAAATAACGTAGAAGCACGCATCGAAAAAAGTGAATAAATAAGCTAAATGCATTAAATAAATAGACGGTAAAAAAACTGAAGAACGGATGAATTAGAATTTAGGGAAGAAATTATATGACAAAAAAAAACATAAATGGAGTGCAGGACATTTTTTTTCCTGATGTCATAAAGGATAAAACAAAATATTTGGACAAAAATACCCTTGTTACTTTTTACCCCTCTACAAATAAGTAACAATCGAAAACAAGTAATGAATAACCCATAAAATGTCAGTAACATCCAATGAAAAAGTAATGTAATGGTCTAAAAACAAGTAGTATATTACATAAAATGTCGTAACATCAAATGAAAAAGTAGTAATGTGTCTAAAAACAAGTAGTAAAAACCCTTATTTGTTAAAAAAATAAGTAATGAATAAAGACGTAAAATGTCAGATATCGAGATATGACCCGTAACATTAAAATGTCGTAACGTCCAATAAACAAGTAATAACGGCCTAAAAGAAGTAATGAATCGCCGTAAAATGTCGTAAAATCCAATAAACGAAAGAGTAATGTACTATAAAATAGATAAAGTACATCAAAAAAAATATAGTAACGTTACAAAATTAATAGTAACTAACCCTAAACCCTAAACTTTTCAAAAAAAAAAAAAAAAAATGCGCCGTCATGTTTGAGATGAAAAAAATGTAGTAACGTTACAAAATTAATAATAACAACCCTAAACTTTTACAAAAAAATCAACAAAAAAATAAAAATAAAAAATAAGAACAGAGATAGAACAGTCTGCTTCAAATTCTTGAATCAAGAAATAAAAAAAAAATAAAAAATCAAACAGCCTGCTTCAAATTCTTGAATCAACAAATAATTTACCATAAATGGAATCAACAAATAATAACAGAGATGAACACCGGCGGCATCAACATCAGCAAGGATTCCGACCACCACCAATCGTCACCACCAATCGATTCCGACGATTCTGGTGCAAATCTTCCATGGCCCCAATCACCACGCCACCGCCGCCGCCCTCTCTCTCTACCGCCCCAGGCCTCCACTCTCTCCGGTCTCCTCCCGTTTCTCCTAATCGTCCGGCAAGACTCATGGTTGCTCAAAATTGCGTATTTGTTCTTACCAAAAACAGATTAGTCACGAGGTCAAGAGAAGGGGACATGGGAGGCATAAAATCTGCTAATGATTTGCAGAGAAACAGGGATGTTTCATAGGTTTAAAGAAGAGAAGAAGACAGAACCAGGCTGCCGGTCCTTCTGCAAAGGATTCCCAGTCGAATTAGGGAGAGATAAGAATTAGAAAAAGGGTATATTAGTAAGTTTATGTATGTTTTGTCCTGATTAATTAGCAATGTCCTTGCATCCTGGTTTCTGTATTAATTTGTCCTTCCCGACAAAAACCTATAGAATTTATGATAAGGAAAGAGAGTAGACATAATCGTTGAAGCACATTTTTCGACTAAAACGCAACCCAAGAAAGACCACACATTTTTATAGCTAAAATGAACATAATAGAAAAATAAAGTAAAAAAGCGAACCGTACCTTATATAAAATATCAGATTCAGCAAATTCTTCAAACCTTCCTACTGCGACAAACAAATCTGAAATAGAAAGGGCAATTAATAATGAAAATGAAGCTTTACACACATATTTCGACCAAAACTGAATACAAAAAGCCAGCAGAAAATGTGTTAAAAAAACATGCAAGAATAAAAATATAAACGGTATAGCCGATTAGTCTTCTACTGATACTGAAAAGGTGATAAAAACATTCAAACACAAGAACACTAAGAAATGGAAGCGGAAAAAAAACAAATTTCTCAATCTACCTGCTGGGATTATCAGAATAAGCATTAGACAATAAAGCCTCAATCTTTTTAAATTAACCAAATCTTCTCTTAATAGACAGAGTTGGATCTCTGATTAGCCACTTAATGTCGCGAATACATCCTCCCTGGTTCATCTTGCGTAGCCAGACGAAAGAAAGCCATCAATCTATCATCAGCAAAAGCAACGACATTTGACTGAAAGGAAGAGAAACGAAAGAAGACGTAGGCTAGTAGATTTTAGAGTGTACGAAACCCATTCCATCCACAAGCGAACATTATGACCTACCAGAAAAAACATTACAATATCATCATCTTCAAATCAACAAAATAATGATAAATAAAGTGAATCATACCAGCCAGCAAAAGATTTAGATTTCAAATCTGATGTCTTGAAGCACTCTGTAAATAAAATAGGAAAATGAAGCGATGAAACTGTAAACAAAAACAGAAGAAATGTAATAAGATCGTCCGTACAAAAGATAACAAGAGATTACAACATAAACAGAAGAAATGTTAAAAACCAATTCTTTTATGCTCAGATCTGTGTTGACATAATGCAAAAGAGATGCACAACCATCGCCATGACTGAAACAAAATCGAAATGCACAAAAGGATTACAATAATACGAAGAGGTGTAATTTGTGGCTGATTAGGATAAAGAATGTGTGGTGTGGAATAATTGAAGGGTTGAAGATGATTGAAAGGGGTAATGTGTGGTGTCTGGTTTAGCGTTTAGGAAGGTGGGGAGAAGTAGATGAAGAGGACGAGTGGAATACCGGCTGGATTTATAATTTGGACACATTTTCTCTATGTCATTCAATAAAGTAAATAATAATAAAAGAAAACAAAAGATTTCAATAAGCTGATGTGGCAAGCAGAGAACAATCCTAAATTATGCAAATATGGGACGTGGCTCAATGTGGGTTTTTTTGCTCTTACATTTTATAGATATGTAGAAAATATGGGACGTGGCTCAATGTTCTTACATTTTATAGATAGGTAGATATTATCCTCTTATTTTAATATACTTATCACTGCAAGAAGGGAGCATTGTGACGATATTTTCCTGATATTTTCATAGTTTCATTTTTATTATACTTTTTCTTAGCGAGTTGATGAGATCACCCTTTATTTATCATTTTAGACGATGTGACAATCGATGAAGTTGAGTATGAGAATTTCATAAGAGATTTCCATGCCTCGTAGATTCTGTATTTTAGGGCTTTCATTTCCGTAATTTCCTTTTGTGAGGATACATTTCTGAGTTGACAAATGTTATATATATATATATATATATATATATATATATAAAATTTTTTTTTTATAAATTTTTTATTACTATTTATGATATTTATGACATTGTCATAGTGCTACTTTTACATATTGATTTCCTTCCGTGTATAGAAAGTTCTTGTGTGGTGAGTGTTTTTAGAGTGAAGTGACCGATTAGTTGTCAGAGCTAAACAATTTACATTGTTGTAATATTATTGATCATGTCATACGTAATGCGGAATTAATCTATCAGACATGAACGTTTAAAATATGATATTTCATTGATTAATTGCACAAATAAAATAAAACTTACCTGGATCCATAGCTTTCTGTTTGCTTTGAAATAGAAAATATCCCAATCGATGCTAAGAAGACTTACGTGAAATATTTTGTTTGACAATTGATCTTTTGTTTTGATCTTTTGATTCCACTTGCAGCGTACCAATCAATTCAGCACTATTTACAGAAAGAAGTTTTCTATAGAGAAGACTACATTGGTTGAAGGGAGATCCGTGAGAAATCAATTTATCTCTCTTATATTTTAAGTTTCAAAAGCAGTCTCTGAGAATTCTTGATGTTATAAGATTCTCTTTTTATGATAGAGAGAGAGGGGTGGTTCCACTTTTATAGATGGGATAAACTGCTCAACTGCATCACTCCATCCACTCACACCACGTTCCTAAACTTACGGTAACAACCCAGTCAAACTTCACAACGTGGATTCTTTTATATTAGAAATGATTATTTATTAATTACATATTTCAAATATTTAAATCTAACGTTAATTCTATTTAATATAACAAGTTGTATGGGCCACATAATAGAAGAATAATAAATTATTCTTACAATTTCCCACTTGGCCCATTTAACGATGAGAGTCATAAATAGAATTACCTTTAAGTGCACACATTATGTTAGAATTTATTTTGAATAAGTATACATTATGGTAAAGCTTAAACGAGAGATTTGTTTGGGTCATGGCGGTCACACTTCTTCAACGACGTGATTCCTTCCATGTACCACAAACCATCTCCAATTTAACTTTTGCTGTAATATTGAGTGAAACTGTAGAACTCAAAGTAATTTATCATCTCACTGAAATGTATACTTATAACGTTTATGATGATAAATGCAATGAATGAGAAACAAAATAACTTTAATGGAATTCACAAAAAAAATGTCAAAAATTTGTCAATGAACAATCTTCCTAAAATGTACTGAATCAAAATAGCAAGGCTTTATCAATAATACCCATATTCTTTACGTGGCCAGCAAAGGCCTTAATTTGGCGCCATTCCCTTAGTTAGTGGGTCTGCAATCATAGAATCAGTACCAATATGTTCAAGTGATACTGTTTGTTTCTTCACTTCCTCTTTAACAGCCAAATACTTTAACTCTATGTGTTTGGCTCTTTTTGAGAACTTGTCATTCTGTGAGAAAAAAAATTCTGCGGCGGAATTGTGACGAATTTTTTCCAGCGGCTAGATACAAAATCAACAATTCCAAGTCCCGCGAAAAAGAAAAATTATAGAGCCATAGACCCTGAATCGTAGCCTCAAAGCATGCCACGAATTCAGCACTCATAGTGGACGTCACAATAATGGTACGTCTGTTTTCCACTCTTCCATGATACCGCTCCTCCACCTAAAATAAACGAGTAACCGAATGTAGATTTATAACTATACTTACATCCAGCGTAATCTAAGTCCGAAAATCTGTTTATCTCAAATGAATCGGATCTCCTATAAATCAACATATGATCCTTGGTGCCTTGCAAATACCTAAGGATCTTCTTTGCGACTTTCCAATGGTCCATACCGGGATCGGCCGAGGTATCGGACTAACATACCCACAACAAACTCGATATCGAGGCCTCGTACATATGTCCGAAGCACATCGGACTCCCGACCAACGATGAATAAAGGATTCCTTTCATTTCATCTTGTTCTAGTTCATTCTTAGGACATTGCAATAAACTGAAATTCTTTTCCTTTTGGATGGGAACCACTCCAGTAGAGCAATTTTCCATATTAAACTTCTCCTAGACTTTTGAAATATAGGCCTTATGTGACAGTCCCAAAATTCTTTGGATCTGTCTTGGAATATCTCTATTCCAATCACGAAGGATGCTTCGCCCATATATTTAATTTCAAAACTCCTAGACAAGAAATTATTTATCTCATGTAACATGTTCACATTATTATAAGCTATCAAGATATCGTCAACATATAAGACTAAAATAACATAATGACTCCCACAGATAGATACACCGATCGACAATGTTTTCCACAAAACCATAAGAATTGATAGTATCTTTAAATTTAAGATACCATTGGCGGGAAGCCTGTTTTAGTCTGTATATTGACCTAATCAATTTACACACCAGATTTTCATTTCCTGTGTCCACAAAACCTTTAGGTTGGTCCATGTAGACCTCCTCCTCTAGGTCTCCATATAGAATGCGGTTTTCACATCCATTTGGTGAAGCTCCAAATCATACTGAGCCATCATAGCCATTACGATTCTGAGAGAATATTTCTTTGAAACAGGAGAGAAAATTTTCCTTGTAGTCAATGCCATCTTTTTGGGTATAACCCTTGGCAACTAGTCGGGCCTTATACCTTTCGATATTACCTTTGGAGTCACGTTTGGTTTTGAAAATCCATTTACACCCGACCCTTGATCCCTTTGGTAAATCTACTAAGTCCCAAACTTTGTTGCCATTCATTGATTTCAATTCTTCCCTCATGGCTATGACCAATTTTATGAATCATTGCATTTCATGGCTTGATTAAATAAGACTGCATCTTTTCCAATGTCACATTCATGTTCAAGATCATACACCACGTAGTCATCGGAAATGGCATGCCTTTTCTCCTTTACTGACCGCCTTAAATCTACTTCCTCCCATGGCACTAGTTGCTCACTGACCGGAGTTGGGTCTATTATTTATTGATCAATCAAGTTTGGTTCATTTTCTGTGACATGGTCGTGTGGGGGCTTGAATCCTTCATTTTTCCGTAATGTTGTGTGGTGCTGCAACAATAGGAATGACAACCACATGAACTTCGGTTGTATTTGATTCTACTTGAATTTCCATAACCTTTTTCGGTACCAAGCTCCCACTAGTGTGACCATTTTTAATGAACCTCGCATTTCCACACTCAATGATTCATGTACTATGGTTAGGCAATAAAAAATGCATCCATTGGAATTTTCTAGATAACCAATGAAGAAGCCAAAAACAGTCCTGGGATGAAGTTTCTTTTCATGTGGATTGTATGTCCTTACTTCTGTTTGACAACCCCAAAAATGAAGATGTCTTAAACTAGGTTTCCTTCCCATCCACAGTTCATAAGGTGTTTTAGAAACTGCCTTACTTGGAACCCTGTTCAGTAGATAAGCAACAGTCTTTAATGCATGCATCTACAACAAGGAGGCTAATGTTGAGTTACTCAACATAATCCTAACCATATCCATAAGAGTGCGGTTTCGCCTCTTAGCGACACCATTCTGTTAAGGAGTTCCGGGCATTGTGTATTGTGCACGAATTCCTCTACTTTCCAAGAATTTTGCAAAAGGACTAGGGCATTGTTCATTTTCGGTGAATCTTCTATAATATTCACCACCTCTATCAGACTTTACCACCTTTACTTTCTTATATAACTGCCTTTCCACTTCATTAATGAATATCATTAGATATTCCAAGGATTGGGCCTTTTCATGCAAGAAATTGATATAACCATAACGTGAGAAGTCACCCATAAAAGTGATGAAATATTTTTCACCACCTATCGAAGGAGTATCAAAAGGACCACAAATATCAGTGTGAATAAGTTCAAGTTGTTGATTGCTTCTTATGGCTTGTTTCTTTAACGTGTGTTTGGTTTGCTTCCCTTTAATGCAATCCACACACATCTAAGTCACTAAAATCTGATTGACGTAGGATATCATTTTTCACCAACCTCATAATTCTTTTCTTTGAAATGTGACCTAGTCTTTCATGGCATAATAAAGCAGAATGATCTTTATGTGCACTACATTTAGACCCACAGATACTTTGAACATTAAACATGAATTCATCAAAAACATCATTCAACTTAAAACAGTAAAGCGTAACATTCAGAGTACTATTTCGAACAAGAAAATTGTCCTTGTACATCGAAAATAAACCATTACCGAAATTAATGAAAAACCTAAATTGTCTAGTTTACTTAATGAAACAAGATTCCCTGCACATTCAGGAACATAAAGACATCTGTTCAGATCTATTTACAACCAGTGCTCAAGATCAAACTATATGTCCCGATTCCTTCTATGCGTGCCTCCATCCCGTTTCCTATGAACAAGAATTGATCACTTTCTTTTATGAGCTGGATCGAACGAAATTCCTGTAATATATGGGATACATGAGTAGTTGCACCAGAATCCATCCACCATGTGTAATTAGGAACTTCTAATAGGTTTGATTCAGAACATACCAAAATATAGTGTATACCTTTCTTTTCAAACCAAGCCTTTCTTTTTGGGCAGACTTTCTTGAAATGGAAGAAACTTTGCAATCCAGGATTACTGCAGTTGACACATGAACTGAAATTATGGAAGGGCAACTGAATAATCTGGTTATCTCACAGGAGAGTGTTCATGGCCTAATGTCCCGGTTTGTTGATGATGTCACTAAGGGGGAAGAGGGCCAAACAGCAGCAGCAAAAGAAGCTGCAAGACTTTTTGCACAAAAGAGATGGACAGATGAAACCAATGCTTTCAGGCAACTTGCACCTGGCAGAGTCCAGCTTACTGATGATCTCTTTAGACAGTACAAGAAAGAGTACTACAACAAGAGGAAACCTTATCAAGACAAGGGGTTTCATGAAGGACTCAACTCTTTCTTGGGACTAAAATTTTGGGAGGCAAGAATTAGAGCCTTAAGGGCAAGCAACAGAGGTGGCAGAAATGGAAGAGGTGGAAGAAGTGGCAGAGGTGATAGGAACTTGCCTATCACAAAAGCAAAGGACTCACTTGATGAATTCAAGGAACTTTACATGATGTTTGGATTCAGAGTGAATCAAATTAATCTTCTCCTGCCTGAAGCATGGAAATGGTGGAAAGAGGTCAATCCCTACATTGATTTTACACTGATTGAAAATGAATGGATGAGGGATATGATAGCAGAGATCAGGGCCTATCAAGAACAAGTGGAGAAGGCCAGACAAGAAAGAGAAAGAAGACAGTAGATCAGCACACTTTAACTGCATTATATTTTTTGCTGATTCTAGACTGTAATACCTTTGAACAAATGTTTATAATGAAAGATGACTATATTTGTTCTGTTTTTGTTTTTATCTTTTTGCTTTGCTGTTAGGTGATGGTAGTGGCATCATCACCAAAAAAGGGAAATTGTTGGACTTATTTCTATGTTTTGATGATGAGTGCCGACTAGCCATTATAGTGCAAAGGCAAAAGATGTCTAGATCAAATGTATAGGTTTATTAGAGTTTGATTTATGAATAGGTTTGATCAAACAAGCAATCAGAAAGAGTCTTTGATTTATATCAATGATGATCCATATCGATGAGGGTAGATAGGTCAATAGACTTGTCTCGGAACTCTTGAAAGATCAAGGCCGAGGTTCAAACTCGCCAGAGAAGGCTAAGGGATCAAACTTAGTAATTTAAGTCAAGGATATGGAATCAGAATTTAGGCAAGTCTGTGATGACCTAAACTGATTACATATACCTTGTGAAGAAGGTCTAAGTTCCACAAGTTGGATGATGTTTGGAACTTGGTTATTATTAAAAAAAAGGTGTAGTCTAACTTCACAAATAAAAGTTAGATAAAAGAAGTCAGCTGCATTGTATTTTATACACAGCAAATTGCAGTTCAGCAGACTGATAGGTATCTCAGCAGACTGATGAACCTGCTGATAATATACCTCGGTTAATTCAAGATTGTATTGGAAGATTACATGGATAAGGACAGCCAACTACCTCTGACTTATCAAAGAAATCAAAGGCTGAGATTAAAAGAACGTTGGGATGATTCAGATCTTTATCCAATGGTTATAAGTCAAAGGTGGGCAGATCAGATCTTTGTCAAAAAGGAATTTCGATAATGTCACCCTATGAATAATGACGAGAATGCAAATCGATGGGACAAAAAACAAGGAACGGTTACATTTGAATTTCAAATACAAGTCACATGCATTCTTGCCTATATATAGAGGACTTTCAACTCAGAAACAAGATGATGAAAACTAATAGACTTTAAAGAGATATTACTGAGCTGAAAAACACCCTGCTAAACTTATTGAACTTAAAGCTACTGATCCAGAGAAATTCTTCAAGTGTATTCTGCATTCAAGCTACATCAAGTATACACACTTGAAGTCCATAAGTTCTTGATTATATCATCCTAATCAAGCTGCTGCACCTGAATCATTTATTTGATTCAATCTTTATTTTATAAAGAACCTGCTGAAGACAGTGAAGCACAGTTGTGTGAAAGACTGTTGTTTGTGGTGGAGCTGGTGAAGAGGCAATCCTACCCTTCAAGGACCAGTGGAAGACTCAGGAGCAGCAATCCTACTGCTCCCGCCACTTTGTGAAGCCATAGTTATTGGTGAAGGACAAGCAACCTTAGGAATCTTTGTAACAGCTACATCAAAGATCTCTAGTGAATTTCCTCCAACATCACAGGAGAAGAGTGGACTGACAGGATTACACCACCTGGAACCACTATAAAATCTGCCTACTTACTTTCAGCATTTACATTCTGCACTTAGTTTATTTTACACATCAACCTACTGAATCTAGCAACTGATATCACACACTTGCACTACTGAGTATCCAATACTTAGTATCATATTTAACAACAAGTATTAAGGCTTAATTTTGATATAATTCCATTTGCTCAAATTCAAAGCAAACTCAATCACGATGAGACTCATTGCTTATCGAAAGGCTATTGAGGTATCGCAGACTCTTCAAGTATCAAAGCAGACTGCTGAAGTTGCAGAATTTGTTAACTCCAAAAGTTTTAAGTGTTAAGTTTATTCACCCCCCTCTAAACTTAACCAAAGCCTTTTCAAGGGACCAACAATTGGTATTGGAGCAGTGCTTATGTTCTGAAGAAATCCTACTTGTTGTGCTTGTGAAAATTTCTTTGAAACTTTCTTTCAAGTTACTGATTTTCAAAGACTTGCATCATGGACAACACACAGTATGCTAGAACTATGCTGATGTGTTCTCTAGCTAGATTTGATGAGTATAAACGTCGAACGCAGGCTTACCTTGCTGCAACTCATGATGAGATGATGGATGTACTGACTGATGGACCACTGGAGATTACCAAGGCAATAACAGTGGGTTACACAACTGAGTACATTCCTAAATCAAAGAGAGAGTGGAATGCAGAAGATAGAAAAAGAGCAAACCTTAACAATATTGCTATTGAGATCATTTATAGAATCTTGGATAGCAATATGTACATGAAGGTTAAAGATTGCAAAACTGCAAAGGAACTTTGGGACAAGATACATTTGATCTGTGAAGGCACTGATGCAATAAAGAAGAACAAAATCAGTGTGGCCAGAAAGAGGTTCCAAAAGTTCAAGATGCTGCCAAATGAAACCATTGAGCAAATGGAATCAAGATTTAATGCAATCTGGATGAACTTACCTGCTCGCCAGTGTAAGTTATTCAAAAGAAGAAATAAACACCAAAATCTTGGAAGCTCTACACAAAAAGATGTTTGGAAAATGAAGGTATTGCAATAGAAGAAATGAGAAAGTTGCATGAAGAAGACACCTTTCAAGTTGTTTTCGAGATCTCAAGGCTTATGAATTTAGCAAAAGCTTGTGCTGGAATCAAAAAAAGAAGAGCCAAAACCACTTTGCATTGGTTGCTTCACATCAAGAAGAAACATCCGGAGGACAAGATGATCTCTTTGGATGAGATGCAGAGAGCAGTTGCCCTCTGAGCAAGAAAATCGGGATAATGAAGACATGAAAGGCCCCTGCAAGGAACTTCACAAAAAGGCCTCTTGAAAGAAAGAAAGAAAGAAGAATCAAAGAAAGACAATGACTATCTGTGCTTTCATTGCAAGAAACCAGGACACTTCAAACTGGATCGTCTGAGTTAAAACAAAGTAAGGAACTCGATTATCTTTGCTTCAACCGCAAGAAGCCTAGACACTTTAGACTGATTGTCGGACCTCATCAAGACCAAGAGTCAACAAAGAAGATATGGCAAGAAGGCTATGGTTGTTTGAAGATGAATCGAGGTATGAAGTGGAATCAAAAAGGAAATGAATCGGATGACACAAAGACCAAGTTCTTGACATGGAAGATTATGCTTTGATGGCCAATATGGATGAAACTGAGGAGGTATACAATACTGTATCCATCAATACTCCTGCTGGAAGTGATTGTGAATCAACTTGTGGTTCAATTCCTAGAAATTCTGACAATAATGAGACTTTAGATGCCATCCTTAATCAACTGAGGATAATACAATCTGGTTATGAGATTGTGAAGGCTGAAAAAGAATCTCTTGAATTAGAAGTTTGAAGATTGAAAGCTAAATTAAGAGTTCTCAAAGGCAAGGAAAAAGATGTTGGACAGAATTAGTGTAAGCCTGCTGATCATCCAGCAGCCCCTGAATCTGCTGAACCATCACTGGTTGCTGACATGGAAGATTTGTTAGTAATATCATCCGCAGCGGAAGCGATTTATGGATCTAGATCTATATAATACACGTAATAAAACAACTAGATGTATTCTACAAGGGGGTTGTAGAACATACCTCTTGGATCTCAAAATCCAAGTTGGAGAACCGCAATAGAAAAGAAGATGTGAAGAGCACCACGATCTTCCGTACGTGTGATCCAAGCAACTCCCGGTGGAAGGAAATCCTCGTCTCGAATCCTTCTGATATGCTACCCGGAAAAATCTCCAAGATTTTCCCCATATTCCCCTTGGCCGAAAATTTGCTCCTTCTCTCTAAGAGAAGTCGAAATTTATGTGTGTTAAAAGGCTTGGGAGAACTCTCTTTATATAGGAGAGTAAAACTTAACCTCCAAGGATTAAATAATTAAGAGATAATTATTACATTAATCCTTTTCCAAATAAAAGATAAATATAATATTTATCCCAAACAAATTAGGATAAATAAATATATTATCCAATATTCCATGATTTATCATTTAACAAATAAAAGATAAATCACACATTAAATAATTATCCAAGAAAACAAATTCCTTAATAATTAAATAATATAACATGCGCACCTTTTCCTTCAAATTCAAAGTCCACGCATATTTGACCAATTTGGGTCAAAATTGGTCAACACACCAATTCGGGCCAAGTCCACGAAAAATGTCTTTTCCGTGTATTTAATTATTTAGTCCAACTAAACAATTAATTCACATATCGTTTTAACAAAGTCCAACAAGAACTAAATTAATATTATTAGGATTCGACGTCCGAGAATAGCTATGCTATATTAGGAGGCACGTCGGGGACCATGGACTAATAATCGTGACTCCGATAAATCAAATAAATAATTATAGAATAATTATATTCGATAAATCAATCACAGGAATATGCCACCATAATCCCGTGACTGCACTCCTCCGATTATGAGATTATATTTATCTCCTCACGAGAATAATAATAAGCGTCCATTGATATAATCATTACATATGGATTAATCCTCCATAGACTTTATTCATTCTAAATCGGGAAGTTACCGTTAACCCCTTTCTAGAACCTCTTATCCTTATTTACCATTAACCCCTAGTGATCAATTAATTCATACAACTCACCGGTAGCTAATCGATGTAATATGAACTCCATGGATCGATCGGTTTCTAGGATTAACAAATAAGGGATCGTCTATCTACTTCCATAAATGGAAGGAATGGATTCCGTATCTGTGATAACACGTACTACTCACTCAATCCAATACAATGCCAAGATGGGGTAATTCGGACCACGGACTCGGTGTAATCCTTAACCGTCAAGTCAAACTTCATCTTGATTCAAGCGGTTGGATCGTGATCACCTCGAGATTAAGATATATCCATAAATATGATCATCCATTGATTCGATAAGACTTCTCGATTACGGAATTATATCGTGAACTCTAATCAAATCGGTCCAAATTTCTATATGATATATCTATCATATATAAATGCCCCATTAGGTTCTCTTAACCGAAAGTCCGGATAAGACAATCACACCTATTGTGTTATGGGCACATTAATAGCACGTTAAAGGAGAGACCCGATACTCGATTAACTTCACTACGGGCTAATTGTATTTTAAGTACATCTTCACTAACTCAATCCTCCCGTGTATATACCATACACTGAGTTAAGTGATTACATAAACGATATACTTTAGGGTTTTCTGTAGTGTAAATACTATTGTCACATCGGTGATTATGAGAATAATAAATATGAATAATAATATCATTTCATTTATTAAATAAAACAATTACAAAATTGTCTTTCGGCATCACACCTAACAATCTCCCACTTGCACGAAAGCATGTGATTAATTGTTTTAGAGCACACCCTATTATTTAAAATACAACAAACTACATCTCCCACTTGCTCTAAAAAGCAATGGAGACTCATCCCGTATGCTAGTACCCACTAAGCATATCATAACCATTTCAGATTCCAAAGTACACTCCGAGTATGCCGTCGTAGGATAGGTCAGTGACTCGGGGAGTACCTACATCTAAATGTCATGGGTCTTAATGATTAGTCAGGTTGTCGGCTTGAGACGATCCGTAGAATCGAAACGTTACCGGTCCATCTAATCATGTGGTGCGAGTAAACATCGAGCCGAGATCGACTTAACGATCATCCTCAATCTGACTTAAAGTCAAAATCAGTGTATCACACATATCCAAGTTCATACATGAATATGTCCGCATATTATTCCTCGTTCTCTCAAGATACTAAAGGACATACTAAACTTGCTTTGTTAACCGCCGAATCTAAGATTCGATCAAAGTTGACGTTCAATAACCTGACCATCTCTTACTAGAAAGAGAATCTATCCCATTTCTCTTGATCCGAAGATTTAGAGAGTCATTCCTGAGGCATAGGGTAGAACTTCCTCGTTGAATGTTGCATACACAGATGCATCATCTTAACCAATAAGATGGATGGGAAACCAAAGGATCGATTCTAATGAATTCGACCGAGTCAAACTCTTAAGAATGTTGTCCAAATCTCTCATTGCGAGAGAATTGTGGTATTGTCAGATTCTGACTTCAGATAACACACCCATGTTGATTCCAACTGGTGCAGTGTTATCCTTCACAAACACTAATATATATTTATATATTCACTACTATACTAAAATTGATATCCAGTCTACAAAAAGACTTATCAATATTCTGGTCAAATCCACATATTGTAGAAATATATGACTTCCAATGACCGAGAGGTTTGCTTTTTATCCACAAAGGACATAAGCCTTGACGATCATCGTATCATAAGTTCATAAGTCAATACCCTTCATTTTCGAATGAATCCAGGACTCCGCTTGTTTGGCAAGAAAGTCTCGGGGAATCACCCCTATTTTCTCGCTTTTGAACGAAATCATGCAATACCGAACTCATTCTACTCTTTTCCGTGTAGATCCAATTACTCCCACCGGCCTAAGACGCTCGGGTGGTTCTACAAGAGTATGAATGTAGCTCTGAGTACCAAACTCCATTCACGGGGGTTATGGCTTGTCAACCAACCTCTATTATCGTAATCCTATACTGCTCACAAAAGAGCATAGGTCATCGATCGATCCTTAGACTACAAAGTCTGCAGAACTCGTAACGGGTGATGGATAAACCATACTCCCACTACATTCTGGGTGGATCGAAATTCTGATCTAGTTTAGTAGTATTTAGTGTTATCACCAACAACCGATGTTGGATGTGGTCTGATTTTAATCAGTTAGTAACTACCTTGAGTAAACGTACTTCAAGGTTCAAGGTTTTTTCGATCATGGATTCTATCGAAATGATGCAACAAAGATAACTTGTCCCTTCCCGATTTCAAGAATCCTATATCTAACCTTTATACTCAATAGTTTAAAAGATATAGCACGAATGGTCATTGACCGAACGTATGCACGAAATTCCCAGTCTTACCTTCAAGCACCGTGTGCTAAATGCTTATATTTACGGAAGTGGGGTGAACCGAATCCACACCTTATCCGTAAATTCCAAAGCATATTCTAGGTAGACTTCTCGGTCTTACATTTCAATGTAAACCGTTATTTCGCTTCAATATCTTTATTGAGTTAAGCGAAGTATTGTAGCACATCTAAAAAATATATAAGGCAATTTAACGGTTTCTCACTTAGTGAAAGCATTTCACTATGAGGCGGGCCGAGCATCGATCCCTAGGACTATGTGATGGCCCATTTCCAGTATAGAATACTCTATCTCTGTTGAAAACAGAGAAACCTCATAATATTTTGGATAAACTTACCGGAGTGTTTGAATAGTTATCGGACAAGAAGTCACTACTCGGAAGCTCCTACTAGCTCAGTATCTTTCATCGGACCCGAAGGTCGCGTCATGAACAAGCTATGTTACTTCTTTATATCCATTATCCTTTCCCGATTGAAAGGAAACTTAGTCATTGAACCTTTGAGACAATATAACCAGGATCGGAGAAAGGAATCACCCTGAGCCGGTCTTGAGTCTTGTCTTTTAGGGACTATGCACTAACTATGGAATATGAAGAAGCGTTTATCTAAATATAGAAACCAATTGCTTTTAATAGTTCTTAAGATGTGTTTTATATACCTATTTCAAATAGATTCTAAGTGGTTTTTGACTTTATCAAAAAAAAGTCCGAGTCTTGGATTCAGTACTACAAATGGTATATTCACTTTCTATCGACAAACAAATTATCGAATAGAAGGTAAATCCATTCGTTCCAACGAATCTTAAATGAGAAAATAAATTTTCCGCGATATCCAAGGATTGAATCCGAGATTCATTTCCTTATATCACTCCCACTTTTCTAGCTAAAATTAAGCGCCCGTTGTTTACTCTTTTAATCGTTAAATGCACTTTGCTACATTGTTCTTCCAAAGAACTTAGCTCAAGAAAATCACCAAGGATTCATAGGTTGGTGATCCAAAATCACCGCCCTTATCCTATGATTTTCGCTAATTAATTTTTCGATTTAGCCTTAAAGTTTACTCAGTTTAGATGACTAACACTTTTAGACATATTCTCCCATTCTTGACTTTCCTTGAATGGAAATAGATCTTGAACCAATTCGTTTGAGTAGACACTACTCTTGAACTGTAGGATGTCTATTTCGAGTGTTACTGTCGGGACTTCTCGGATTTTCTAATATACCAAAAAAACAACAAATCATATTAAAGCTCCCACTAGTTTATCGGTTCCAAATACCGTCTAACGAGCAATGCTTTATTTATGATTTTCCGATTTTTTTCGATTTAGAAAAAACCTCATAGTTCCAATATTTCCAGAAAAACAACAAATCATAGAACTTCCACTAGTTCATCGATTCCAAATATCGTCCAACTAGCGACATTTCATGACTTTCCGGTTTTTCAACTAGAACGGTTATGTGTGTAGTCAGTTACACTTTTCTACTGTTCTAGAAAAACAACAAATCATAAAGCTCCCACTAGTTCATCGATTCCAAATATCGTCCAACTAGCGATACTTCATGATTTTCCAATTTTTCAATTAGAAAATTACTCGTGTAATCACTACACACTCAAAATTCACTAGAAGAATTTCAAAGTCCAAAATCACCTTTGATCAAACTAAGTTTGTCTTCCGTTTGACACGAATGACACTATATGTCACTCTGGTTTTTAAAAGGCTTAAGAGAAAATATCTCTTCCGAAAATTAATTGCATTATTGATTAACTAGTTCAACGTCCTAGTTACTTTCCACTTTTAACGAAGTCAATACTAGTCAATTATAAATTTTAAGCAATTTAGTAAGGGATATAATCTCAGTAAATAAAATGACATAAATTAATTCAAGTTTAACACTACTATATTTATTTTAGGAATTGTAAACTAAAATTAAGTCTACTCTACCATTCCAAGGTTTTAACCTCGCATCTCGATGCACACGCCAGTAGGGTAGGTCAAAGAGATGACGGTTAAATCGAGACAATCTCATCAATGAATAACTTGTGAGAATCAAACATCCCACGAGAATCGAACATCCCTTTATTCATTGACTACCTTCCTTTTTTAGCCTAGATATTACCAAAAATACCCATGATGAGTGTGACCTACTATATCGGATCTCTTAGGTACGCCCCGAGTATGCCGTCGTAGGATAGGTCAGTGACCCGACGAGTACCAAAATCCTATCCTTTCGGAGACCAAGCCATGAATGTTGATAGGGGTGAACACCATCCGTAGGGGACGAAATCAAAGCGCCCGCGGCGTCACCCTTCTCTCACTTACTTGTATCTATAGTAGAGGCCGTGGGGTTGGCTGTCGCCTCCCCCGCTCCCACTCAATATTTTGGAAGTGGTGGTGGGTTAACTAACCACGTCTTTTTGATGTTAACATAAAAACACATCAAATCAAGGATTCCGAATGGTGTCGGTAACGTAGGCAAGCCTACCCGTCCTATTCGTTGGAACATATGTGACAGTCGGACGAAATCGGGTCAAGACGGCCCCATTGAGATAAGAAGGAATCACCCCTCCGCTCTCCAGTGTAGCTTAGTCTTGCCGGACCCCCGTGCATACATCACACTAGGAGGGTTAAGTCGGTCGAGCGAAGCTCATTTGACCACCCGACCTATAAGCGAACCGTTTTTATCCAAGATTTATTGTTCTTTTACCATCATTCAATCTAAGTAGACACTACGAATTGAAAGCGTGATATCGTTTGTGCTTTAAGGCGGTTCACCGAGAACACACACGAAAGGCTTAACGATTTCATAACCCGTCCTCGGATCTTTAATTAGTTACTAAATTTATTAATTACCACGTATTAATTAAATTTCAACTAATTACACGAGTTTGTATACATGCCTATTTTAATTACCAAAATTAAAATTCTACATGTATGCATGGAGTGGATTTATGATATGATGCATGTCATGGCAATTCCGATTTTATATCTATTTTATGATCGAACACATAAAAAATAAATTGCGGAAATTTAAACACCGAGATGGATTGTTGGTACCCCCGTATCTAATCTATCCTAGGAAAAATAAATTACAATCATGTTGTCTTCGAGTCTTGATCTTCGAATCTTGAACTCGAAACTTCCGGATCTCAAACCTTCGATCTTGACACGAATCTTAAACGACGAGAGAGAAGGCCGTAATATACCAATATATTCAAAAAAAATATATATATTATCAAATTGTTTTTAAATATTTTTTTTTTTTAATAACAGCCATCGGCCAAGTATAAAAAAAAACTGAATATTTTTTTTTTATTATTATTAATGAGGCAAGTCATGGCAGAAAAGTTAAAAAAACTTTTTTTTTTTTTTGGGTCAAAACTTGCGGCCATGTTCTAACATTAGGTTACAACCAAAAAAAAAAAAAAAAAAAATTGCTGCCGCCAAAAAAAAAATGATTGCCGACGGAAAATAATTAAACAATTCAAATTCTCCTCCCGTTTTTACCTTCGATGATCTTGATAACGTGATCTTGTCTGACACATCTTCGTCGTGCCTCGAACCGGAACATCATAATTATAATAAAAGATGCTACTTTTACATAAATTTGAAATTTGACATAAATAAAATATGATTCCTATCTTTCGATTGTTACTAAACAAAGGAGCTACTGATAGATCTAACGAAGTAACGATCTGATTAACCCCAATCCATCTCTTCAACGAAGACATTCATAACATAAAAATAAAACAAAAATTTTCGCCCCTTAAAAAAATTTGGGACAAAAAAATCTACATGTTTTCCACTCCTGAGATCTAATATTTTATACGTATAAATATAGATCACCATGGCGATCGATACCACTTATTAGTAATATCATCCGCAGCCGAGCGATTTATGGATCTAGATCTATATAATACACGTAATAAAACAACTAGATCTATTCTACAGGGGTTGTAGAACATACCTCTTGGATCTCAAAATCCAAGTTGGAGAACCGCAATAGAAAGAAGATGTGAAGAGCACCACGATCTTCCGTGCGTGTGATCCAAGCAACTCCCGGTGGAAGGAAATCCTCGTCTCCGAATCCTTCCGATATGCTACCGGAAAAATCTCCAAGATTTTCCCCATATTCCCCTTGGCCGAAAATTTGCTCCTTCTCTCAAGAGAAGTCGAAATTTATGTGTGTTAAAAGGCTTGAGAAACTCTCTTTATATAGGAGAGTAAAACTTAACCTCCAAGGATTAAATAATTAAGAGATAATTATTACATTAATCCTTTTCCAAATAAAAGATAAATATAATATTTATCCCAAACAAATTAGGATAAATAAATATATTATCCAATATTCCATGATTTATCATTTAACAAATAAAAGATAAATCACACATTAAATAATTATCCAAGAAAACAAATTCCTTAATAATTAAATAATATAACATGCGCACCTTTTCCTTCAAATTCAAAGTCCACGCATATTTGACCAATTTGGGTCAAAATTGGTCAACACACCAATTCAGTAAAGTCACGCGAAAAATGTCTTTTAAAGTGTATTTAATTATTTAGTCAACTAAACAATTAATTCACATATCGTTTTAACAAAGTCCAACAAGAACTAAATTAATATTATTAGGATTCGACGTCCGAGAATAGCTATGCTTTATATTAGGAAGCACGTCGGGGACCATGGACTAATAATCGGCGGCTCCGATAAATCAAATAAATAATTATAGAATAATTATATTCGATAAATCAATCACGAGAATATGCCACCATAATCCCGTGGATCGCACTCCTCCGATTATGAGATTATATTTATCTCCTCACGAGAAATAATAATAGCGTCCATTAATATAATCATTACATATGGATTAATCCTCCATGTATCGTCATTCTAAATCGGGAAGTTACCGTTAACCCTTTCTACAGAACCTCTTATCCTTATTTACCATTAACCCCTAGTGATCAATTAATTCATACAACTCACTTGGTAGCTAATCGGTGTAATATGAACTCCATGGATCGATCGGTTTCTAGGATTAACAAATAAGGGGAATCGTCTATCTACTTCCATAAATGGAAGGAATGGATTCCGTATCTGTGATAACACGGACTACTCACTCAATCCAAAGATAATGCCAAGATGGGGTAATTCGGACCACGACTCGGTGTAATCCTTAACCGTCAAGTCAAACTTCATCTTGATTCAAGCGGTTGACTGTGATCACCTCGAGATTAAGATATATCCATAAATATGATCATCCATTGATTCGATAAGACTTCGATTACGGAATTATATCGTGAACTCTAATCAAATCGGTCCAAATTATATATATATCTATCATATATAAATGCCCCATTAGGTTCTCTTAACCGAAAGTCCGGATAAGACAATCACACCTATTGTGTTATGGGCACATTAATAGCACGTTAAAGGAGAGACCCGATACTCTCGATTAACTTCACTACGGGCTAATTGTATTTTAAGTACATCTTCACTAACTCAATCCTCCCGTGTATATACCATATACTGAGTTAAGTGATTACATAAATGATATACTTTAGGGTTTTCTGTAGTGTAAATACTATTGTCACATCGGTGATTATGAGAATAATAAATATGAATAATAATATCATTTCATTTATTAAATAAAACAATTACAAAATTGTCTTTCGGGCATCACACCTAACAAGATTATGCTTTGATGGCCAATATGGATGAAACTGAGGAGGTATACAATACTGTATCCATCAATACTCTATTTGAAGTGATTGTGAATCAACTTGTGGTTCAAATCCTAGAAATTACGACAATAATGAGACTTTAGATGCCATCCTTAATCAACTGAGGATAATACAATCTGGTTATGAGATTGTGAAGGCTGAAAAAGAATCTCTTGAATTAGAAGTTGGAAGATTGAAAGCTAAATTAAGAGTTCTCAAAGGCAAGGAAAAAGATGTTGGACAGAATCAGTGTAAGCCTGCTGATCATCCAAGCCAATGAAATCTGGCTTGAACCATCTTGCTCCACTCTCGTATACAAATCTGGAAAGCCTTATGGTGATAAAACAGGGCTTGGATTTGGAACTCAACAATCCAAAAAGAGTGGATCCAGCGAGGTTACTGAACCTAGCACCAGAATTGGTCCTAAGTTTGTACCAGCACAAGATCCAACTCCAAGTAAGGTTGCTGAGGTAGTAAAACCTACTGAGAATACTTCAAGGAAGCAAAATCAGCAGTCAAAGAGGTCAACAACTCCTAACAAAAAGAACAAATCTAAAGTTAGGACTGCTGGACCTTCTAGGCCTACTGATAGCAGACCTTCTACCAAGTCTGCTGGACCACAAAAAGGTAATGGTCAGAAATATTCCAAAGATAAGAATCCCAAATCTAAAAATATTAATCATTCAAGGGATACTTATCTCAGGGGGAAAGGTAGACTGTTCCCTGCTGATGATGATTGGAATATTCCTCCATCTTCTGATAGAAACAACCAGTATAACCATGCTGCTAGGGTAAAACCTAAGCAATGGAATCATAAAAGGACTCAACAGAGGACTTATAAAAGGCCTCAACAGGGACCTCAGCAGACTCTATATTACAGGGCTGTTCCTAACAGACAGCAAACAAATGGTTATACTAATGCTTCTAACACCAATAATCACTTCAAACATCATTATAAACCAAAAGGCCAGAAAACATATGTGAATCCTACACAACCTACTGTAAGAACTTATGGATGTGTGGAATACATGTATGAACCAAAGTATGACACTTTTAGGAGAATACCTTATGGGAACTTACCAAACGTCATGCTTACTACTGACTACTATGGACCCAAACAGGTTTGGGTACCTAAAATGCATTAACCTTGTTTTGTAGCCTGATTGTGCATACCAAGTCTGAACTCAATTGGTTATGGCACAAGAAGTTGAATCACTTAAACTTTGATGATATAAATCAGTTGGTGAAGAAGAAGCTAGTGATTGGTTTACCTGAGATCACATTCAAAAAGGATGCTATATGTGATGCATGTCGTGGGGTAAATGATAAAGTCAAGCTTCAAGTCAAAAACTAAACAATCAACTAATAGAGTGTTGGAGCTTATGCATATGGATATTTTGGACCAATAACTCCAACAAGCAGAATCGAAAGAAGTACACCTTAGTGGTTGTAGATGATTATTCAAGGTACACTTGGGTGATATTCATGAACAAGAAAAGTGAAACACTCAAAATCATGCCTAATATCTTAAAGAGATTAAAAAATGAGAAAAGTTTAACAGTAATAAAAATAAGATCAGACCAGGGTACTGAATTTCTCAACAAAGTGATAAGAGAATATCAGGAATGTAACGAATGGTGTCTTGCATCAACTTGTCATTCTTTGGTACACCTCAAAGAAATAGGGTTCTTTGAAAGAAGAAACATGACTTTAAAGGAAGCGGGAAGGACAATGATATGTGAAGCTTTGCTACTCGAAAGATATTGGGTTTGAGCGATTAATACACATGCTATACACAAAAAGCAGAACATCGAGTGAACAAGAAGGCTGCTTGAAGACGCCTTATGAGATTTGGAATGGAAGGAAACTTAACATATCCTATTTCCATCCATTTGGAAGCAAGTGTTTTATCCTAAATCATAAGGTTCATCTCGAAAACATTCCAACCAAAGTCGATGATGAAGGATTTTCTTGGGATATTCTTCGATCGACAAGGCATTGAGTCTTGAACAAGAGGTCATCAAACATGAAGAAACAATCCATGTTGTGTTTGATGAACCTAAGTTCACTGGTATGGAAGATGAAGATTGTGAACTCAATGAAAATCAACAAGTCACCGATCCAGTTGTGTTGAAGTTTTGGAAAGATTCAATGACTTAAAAGTTTACGATCTCGCCCTGCTTGAACACCTGCTGGTGACATTACTTGATGCAACAATCGAAGCAATTCAAGGATCTGCGCTAAACCCCTGTTGTTGAAGAAGCTACAATGACCCTCTTGAAGATGAGGTTCATGAAAATCAAACTAACCGTAATCCACAATGGTTAAGAAATCACCTCTTTGAACAAGTTATTGGGAATGTGCGACCAAGGTGTAAGGACTAAAGACAACTGGAAGCTATGTTTACTTGTTTTCTATCTCAAATGGAACCTAAAGTTGTTGAAGAAGCTATTTGAGATCCAGATTGGATAATAGCTATGCAAGAAGAATTGAATGAATTTGAAAGAAATCAAGTTTGGACACTAGTTGAAAGGCCAAGTCATGCAAATATCATTGGTACTAAGTGGGTATACTGAGAAATAAACTTGATGAATCTGGTACCATTGTGAGGAATAAGGCCGGACTAGTTGCAAAAGGCTATTCTCAAGCGAAGGAATAGATTTTGATGAAACTTATGCACTGTTGCAAGATTGGAAGCTATCAGTTATTCTTGGCACATGTTGCATATAAGAACTTCAAAGTATATCAAATGGATGTCAAAAGTGCATTTACGAATGGCATTCTAGAGGAGGAAGTGTATGTACAAAGAACCTCCTGGATTTGAAGTTAAAGATCAAGAAGATAAAGTGTATAGACTCAACAAAGCACTTTATGGATTGAAACAAGCACCAAGAGCATGGTATGAGACTTTATCTCAATTCTTGGTGGACATGGTTTTACTAAAGGCACCATTGACAAGACTCTTTTCAGAATCAGTGAAGGGAACAACACCCTGCTGGTACAGATTTATGTGGATGAGATAATATTTGATTCTGAAAATGATTTACTTTGTGAAAAGTTTGCAAATCTAATGAAGAGTAAATTCCAAATGAGTATGATGGGAGAGATGAACTACTTTTTGGGACTGCAAGTTAAACAGATGAAAGATGGAATCTTCATTCATCAAACCAAGTATACCAAGGAGTTGCTGAAGAAGTTTGGTATGGAAAACAACACTAAGATATCAACTCCAATGAGTACAAACATCAGATTGGATGAAGATAAAGAAGGCAAAGATGTTGATCGGACTTTATACGTAAGGATGATAGGCGATCTGTCAGTACCTTCTTGCCAATGAGACTGATATATCCTTTCTTTGTAGGTGTTTGTGCAAGATTTCAATCTAAACCTAAAGAAAGTCATTTAGGTGCAGTCAAAAGAGTTCTTAAGTACCTAAAAGAGACTTTGGGAGTAGGGATATGGTATTTCAAGGATGGAAACTTCAAAGTTATATCCTACTCAGCTTCTGATTATGCTGGATGCAAAATTGATAGAAAAAGCACTACAGGAACTTGTCAGTTAATGGGAAGTAGACTGGTCTCCTGGTTCAGCAAGAAACAGAATTCAATATCAACTTCCACTGCTGAAGCTGAATACATAGCTGCTGAAGTTGTTGTGCACAAGTACTATTGAAACAGAATTCAATATCAACTTCCACTGCTGAAGCTGAATACATAGCTGCTGGAAGTTTTTGTGCACAAGTACTATAATTAAGACAACAATTAAGGGATTATGGGATTGAAGAAAAGGAAATTCCAATCATGTGTGACAACACAAGTGCAATTGCAATCACGAAAAATCTGCTTTGCACTCAAGAACCAAGCACATTGATGTGAGACATCATTTTATAAGAGATCATGTTGAAAAGAAAGATGTAGTGGTTCTATATATCCCTCTTGAAAATCAACTTGCGATATTTTCACTAAACCACTTGATAGTGAAAGATTTGCCAAATTAAGGATCGAACTTGGAATTATAAAAGTTGGTGATAATCGAAGAATGTCTTCGAATTCACCAAGGGATTAGTCTTTGCTATGTTGGGTGAGCTCACTTAGCGAGATTAGTCATTGGTATCAACAATTCCATGTACTTATGTTTGGACAATTGAGCAAATGAGGTTGCCAAGGATTGGTCTTTGTCATGTTGGGTGAGCTCACTTGACGGATCGAGTCATTGGTATTAAACTTCATCTTGTATTATGAATTGAACAAACCAAGAAGAAATCAAGGATCGTGAGTCACTTTATCGGCAGGTCATTGAAAGCACCTTTATCGCCAGATCTTTGAGCCAACCTCTTTGAGCCAACCTCCTGAATGGAACGTTACACACTCAAACCTTACTAAAGTCAAAAAGCAGTTTGGCGGGATATTTATCCTATCCTTTATTACCACAGTTAACACGATCCAACGGTTACAAAGCATTATGGAGGAGTTATGGGCCATGTGTCAAGACAACAATTACTCAGATTAATCATGGTTAACATCAATGTACGTGCACTGACAGTTGCAACTACCTTCTGTCCATATATACAGACTTACACTCAGCAGATTTTCACTACTTGCAAATTCTGCTATATATCTCTGTATTAACACTGTGTGAACACAGATTTACAATCCATCTTCTTCATCTCATTTTTCTCATATAACAATGGCGGAAAAGGTTGATGTCCGTTTGAATCAAGCCAAAGTGTTAGAGGTTTTGTTGTTGATGCAAACAAAACAGAATTGGCCATTAATATTGGTCGTAGAATAAGGAGGTTTGCAGGCTTGGAAAATAAACTCAATATCGATTGGAAACAATATCATACACAAATGTTATTGATTTCTCGGAAGAACATGGTTGTGGAAGAAGGAGTCAAGCATTCAAGACAACTGTGAATGCTTGAGGAGATTGAAGTTTCCCCTAGTCTACTGAGGGAAGTGTTTGGATTTGAGGAAGTAGTGGATGGTCCAGTAAATCCTGAAGTAATAGGACTATCCAAGATGGCTTTTGTTGATCAAATCAAGACAAATGCAGCCACCAAATCCATTCCAGGCATCAATGTGAAACACATTGGATTTGAGTACAACCTACTGAGCAAGCTCATTGCAAAGAACATACTTGGACTGGTTGGCAGTATGGACACTCTATCAGGACCAAAGATAGAGTTGATGATGATTATTTGTAGGAGCATGAGATTTGATTGGGCTGGTTACTTCATTCATTACATGAAGAAGGTAGCCAAGGAAGATAAAGAGGGAAAAAGGAAATCCAAGGCCTTGCCCTTAGGATTAATGGTTCAGACCCTGCTGAATCACTTGGAGGTTCCTGATCTTGAACCTGAGAAGATCAATCAGTCTAGATACAAGAAGGAAATTGACTATGCTATTCCTGGTCTAGATGATGATGAAATTGTTGCTGACCCTGCTGATGATGATGATAGTAATGGAGATGATGGTGATCTTTGGTGGTGAGCGGTGTCCAAAGAAACTAAGAAGAAATCCACTAAACTCTTTGCACCAAAGAAGACCAAAGTGAGAAAGAAAGGTCAGTAGATACAAGGAAGATCACCGAGATCTTAAAGCCTAAGAAGACAAAAGAAGCAAACAAAGACAGATCGTTGAGTCTGCTGAGGTCCAAATGAATCTGAGGTACCGACCTGCTTTGTTCTTTGCAAGAAGAAGCTATTGTTGAGATTCGAGGAACAACGGAAGGAAGCTAGTAGAAAGAGGAAGTCTACTAGAATCGAAGATGATGAACCTCTTTCCAAGAGAAGAAAAGAAATTATTCACAAAAGAAACATGGAAAGGGAAAGAATTGAAAAACTTGGAGGCACAAAGAGTCCAAGAAGAAGCTTGATGAAGAGTAAGAAGAGGCTATTGAGGTGAGCCCTTGACTATCATCAAGCCTGTGGAAATTACTGACTCCTCACCTGAAGAGGTTGTTAAGTCTACTGAAGCTGCATAGGTTGTTGTTGAGAAATCTGTTGGAGATATACAACGATCTCATCGACCCTGAGCTCTTTGTAGTATCTCTCAAGACCCACAAAACCCACTCAACTCGAACTCTTTGTGGTAGTTGAAGAATTGGTTGAAGACCCTGCAATTGTTTCAAGAACTCAGGGGGAAGAGCAGTCTGCTGCTAACCTGGCCGATGAGCATGTAAGTCGTGGGAACCAAGTATTGTATGCAGGATGGAAGTAGTAGGCACAAATTTACCACCTCAAAGAACTCATGACTTTCAAACATCTGTTGAAGAAACTATGAACCTACTTGTTGGAACCTTTGGAGGTCAACAAGGCTCTAAAGTCAGCTCCGGAAGATCTTTCATGCCTTTTGAAAGGCATGTGAAAGAAAGGAAGAAAACAGAAGAGTATGTAGATCCCAAACTTGACAGAAGTTCTTTGACTATTTCCAATGGAAGTTTGGTTTCTACAAGAGACAAAAGCCATTTCTTGAACCTATGATGATTTTGAAGAATGGGCTTTTAACAAGTTGGGAGTAGAGAATTTGTTGGACCTAGTTGATACCACTCTGCGCAATCCAGTTGATGGACTTATTTGATGAACAACGAAGAGGAGGGTATCAAGTTTAGGGACCCAAGAGATGACAATGATGATTCTTCCTCATTATCGATTTCGTAGGTGATTTTCCTTCGGACCGGGAGGAACCGGCTGGATCGCAATCATAATAGAACCACACTGCACACAATCCACTGATCTCGTAAGTCTGCACGGGCGCCAAGAGATCGAGAGATGGATGAGGATCTACAGGATCTCACCATGGATGATCTGGAGGCATTGATCAATGAAGGACTTAATCTAAGTCTTTGGTAGGCTAGGTGATGAATCTGTTACATTCCATGTTGTAGAGCCTCTGCACAAATCAAGGTTGAGCAGTGAGGATTTGGATGGAGATAAGGTTATCGATTATAGTGAACTTAGTGCCACTGTAAGAATCTATTGAATATCAAGATGGATTTGACTTTGAGGGCATTCTTACTAAAACTGCCATCATCCTGCACAAGATTGGTCATGCTGAAGGATTCCAAGTGGATAATGAGGCTATATTCAATCCACAAAGAGTCAAGAGGAGGTGCAGTTCTTTGAGTTACAAACAAAGACTGGACACAAGGTTGGAACAGGAGGTGCAGTCATTGAGTCTCAAACAGCACCTGGACAAAGGTTGGAACCAGTTGTGGGTATGAAGGATACCCCTGTTGCTGAAGAGGCTGATGTAGTGGAGCCTACTGGAGACAAGAACACTGAAAGGAAAGATGGTCAGCAGACTGCTGTTAATATGGATGAGCAGCTGCTAGACTATGACTTTAGTGACGAGGAGTTTCAAATGCCTGAAGAAGAAATTGTTGATGTTGATCCCCCACATGCATTTGTTCCTATCTTTGAAGAACCAGCTCTTGATCCTATCTTGGAAGAATATCAAGGACCTAATCCTGCTGGATTGGATAGGAGTTGGGCATTGGTTGTGAGCAATCAGAGGCCACAATACAATGTTAAGGAGCCTGCTGATGAGGCTACTGGTGGAAGAATGACTGGTGAGATACCAGTAGCAGTTTTGAATGAGTTAAGGACTGTGAGGCATGATATGCAACAGTTAAGAACTCAACTGGATAGACATGAAGAGAGATTTGAAGAACTGATGAAAATGGTGAATGAAAACAGACAATCTACTAAATACAGATTGCTTCAAACTTCACATCTACCCAAAATTGCGATTCAAATGATCGATAGGTATCTCAAAGAGATCGATGAACTCACTTGATAATATACCTCGGTTAATTCAAGATTGTATTGGAAGATTACATGGATAAGGACATCCAACTACCTCTGACTTATCAAAGAAATCAAAGGCTGAGATTAAAAGAACGTTGGGATGATTCAGATCTTTATCCAATGGTTATAAGTCAAAGGGTGCACAGACTGCACTGTCAAAAAGGAATTCTGACAGTGTCAGTCCTATGAATAGTGACAGAATGCAAATCAGATGGGACAAAAAAACAAGGAACGGTTACATTTGAATTTCAAATACAAGTCACATGCATTCTTGCCTATATATAGAGGACTTTCAACTCAGAAACAAGATGATGAAAACTAATAGACTTTAAAGAGATATTACTGAGCTGAAAAACACCCTGCTAAACTTATTGAACTTAAAGCTACTGATCCAGAGAAATTCTTCAAGTGTATTCTGCATTCAAGCTACATCAAGTATACACACTTGAAGTCCAAAGCAAGTCGATTATATCATCCTAATCAAGTCTTTGCACTTTGAATCATTTATTTGATTCAATCTTTATTTTATAAAGAACCTGCTTGAAGACAGTGAAGCACGCGGTTGTGTGAAAGATCGTTGTTTGTGGTGGAGTGGTGAAGAGGCAATCCTACCCTTCAAGGACCAGTGGAAGACTCGGGAGCAACAATCCTACTGCTCCCGATTTTAGATTTGTGAAGCCATAGTTATTGGTGAAGGACAAGCAACCTTAGGAATCTTTATATGACTACATCAAAGATCTCTAGTGAATTTCCTCCAACATCATAGGAGAAGAGTGGGTGACGAGGATTACACCACCTGGAACCACTATAAAATTTGCCTACTTACTTTCAAAGATTTACATTCGCACTTAGTTTATTTTACACATCAATCTCTCGAATCTAGCAACCGAAATCACACACTTGCACTCATGAGTATCCAATACTTAGTATCATATTTAACAACAAGTATTAAGGCATAATTTTGATATAATTCCATTTGCTCAAATTCAAAGAAACTCAAATCATCGATGAACTCATGCTTTATCGGCGAGACTCTTCGAGGTATCGCAGATCACTCTTGAAGTATCGATGAAGCTGCTTGAAGTTGCGAGAATTTGTTAACTCCAAAAGTTTTAAGTGTTAAGTTTATTCACCCCCCCTCTAAACTTAACCAAAGCCTTTTCAAGGGACCAACATAGACTATTCTCTAATTTTGAAAGGAATTCTCTAGCATTATTTGTCTTTGGCATTGACGGTTTGGCATTCTCCACCATGGTTAACCTCATCAAATTCAAACATAGCCGATTAGACCGCTCCTATGCGTCGTAAAATGACTTATCGGATGAGGAGCTAGTCTCGATTAAGTGCCACAGGAGTAACCTCACCCACCAAAGCAAGATCCAAATCCAAAAACCCTAATTGGTAATGGATCTGCTCTAACCAGTCATTATAGTTCATCCCATTGAATTTGTCAACCACAAGACTAGAATAAAAAAAATTGAGATGTTGCAAAATATTTTCATATGTTATCAAAAATCAATCAATGTTTTTATGGATTTAGAATACAACTTAACTACATATCAAAATATACCTTTGGGTAACTATTTAAATATGTAAAATGTAAACGATGCCAAAAAAAAAACTTTAACAGCAAATATTCTAAAATCAAAATTAGTTGATTATGCCATCTTTGGATGAATATATCAACTAACCCAAAAAACTTCTCGTAATTGTTATAAATTTAAGCAATGGTCAATCTTTGGATTACCTTCTAGCTTTATATTTTATAACTCAATTATATGAACAAAAATAAGGCATCCTGATCAGTGTTTTGATAAAATTTTATACACTTGATTCAACCATCCAAACTTTATTTTTTCGACTAGGTCACTTTGGTGACTAACTAGGCCATTGATTTGGATAATGAAATACCTTAACTTTGTAATCAACCTTCAAGGGATTTATGTTACAGAAAATAATTTCATACCTTTATGATGCAATAAAACTAAAAAAAGTTTGAAATTCATTTACACATAATATCTATTGCAATCATTACTGTAAATTTATAAATTTAGCAAAGTGAAAAAATGGCAAATTAATCAATGAATCAACCAGGCTCTGATACCAATTGTTGTAATATTATTGATCGTGTCATACGTAATGCAGAATTAATTTAGCAGGCATGAACGTTTATCAATAATTTACAGTACAGTAAAATAGGATCTTTCATTGATTAATTGCATAAATAAAATAAGACTTACTTGGGTCCATAGCTTTCTGTTTGCTTTGAAATAGAAAATATCCCCATCAATACTAAGAAGACTTACGTCAAATATTTTGCTTGACAATTGATCCGTGCCTTTGTTTTGATCTTTTGATTTCACTTGCAGCGTACTAATCAATTCAGCACTATTTATGTAACGACCCGCTCCCGACCCCTTGGTCCACTGTAGTCATTCTAGGAGTAGACTGCGATGTTATCGCAAATACTTCACTAAAAACCCCAATGTTTTAATGATCAACAAGTAAGTGTACATTTCTAAATTACTGATTATTAAAGAAATTACAACATTTAAGAATACCATAAATTCACAGTGTGATCTTCGTCATGTCGTGCCATGAATATTATCCTTTAAACCAATCTCGTCGGTCACATTTCTTTATTTTCTCTGGATGCACAACCTGGTATATTTATAAAAGAAAAGAAAAACAACACGAACAAATGAACAAAAGGAAAAGAAAAGAGAGTTGTCAGCAAAGGCTGGTATGAGCCGTATGTGAGAGTGTTAAAAATAATTGTTGTAAATATACATATCTATATTTTATAGAAAACTTTCCAATTATATACGCAGTAAATTACTTGTTTAAAGTTGTGTATCAGGTTCAAGTCAAACATGTTCATTCGAGATCCGTCAATTTATCAAGTTCCCTTACTAGACATCGATACAACTGATACGATTGTCTCTACCTTATGACTCCCATTTCACCGCCTTATATCCACAACAAGTAATTTTTATAGTGAAGTCCGTCCTTCCGACACCCAATCTCATGGGGCTTCCGGAGGGTCCATTTGCCTCAGATCTCACAACCGCGGTCAATGGCCCAACGCGCAGCTAACAAGCAGTGCCGCCGAAGCGGGAAATGTAAAAGTATGATATACCATACCGCGCGAAGCGGGTAGTACGGCTATGCCACCAAAATGGGACATGCAATGTCATTTGCACAAGATTTGTTTCATCACGTTATTATCTTTAAAGCGAGATAATTCTTGAATCATTTTTAACAAGATACATATTATATATAATATATTCAATTAATATACTTTGAAAAACACACTTTGGCTTTTACATAAAATAAGAACTCACCTGCTACTGCTGGGGTTGTGTTCTATAAACTAGAATCTCGAGGTTTTTCTAGCATCTTAGTCCAAGCCTAATAACGTGAACTCTTTATCATTGATTAGAAAGAAAAACAAGAATATATATATATATATATATATATATATATATATATATATATATATATATATATATATATATATATATATATATATATATCCTACAACCGATTTTATCACCAACCCTCAACTCGTTTGATGAAGACAAATTATGTCACCTAATTAATCCGGGCCTGAATAAATCTAATGATGAATACTCAAAACCCTAATGCCTTAAGAACGTGTTGTAGATTTTGAGATTTGCGGCTGAGTCTAAGAGATTGTCTTAGATTGCCTACGTATCCTGTATTTTCCAGGAATCAAGCCTTACATAGTTCCTGGAAAATAGTATTTATAATGATAATGCATGCCCTAACCCTAATATTAGGTCGGTCTAGGCTATTGTCATATTTAGCCTTCATGGGCCTTGCCCCTTGCCCAAGTTATCATGCTGATAATGTGCCTTCGTAGCTGGTGTGGACTCTGTCCACTACGCCGACTTATCCGACTTACGGTGGTCGAGTAACTCATCCTACACTGCTCAAAAGTCGATCATCGTAGCCCCGAGTCCGGATATCGACATGCACACTTTGATACTTATTCATACTATAGGGACCAACCGATAGTCGACACGTGGAGGGTGAAATCCATGATCGTCATAAGCCCCAGGACTTGAGAGGCGACTCCGTTGTCCGAGGTCAAATATGCCATTTGAATTGTTTCCGAGTTGGTTCATTGTTTAGGCGGGAAATAGTTGTACCGCCACCGGAACCCCTAGCCAATCGTGGCATCGTGGCGTGACGTCATGGCGCACTAACGCCGTATCTTCAGCACAAGAAACGAGGCGTCCCCTTTCGTTAACCGTAACGCCACTACCTTGATTCTCACGATTTGTGTGAGATTATAACCCCCTCAAATCACGTCTTTTCAAATCATTTCGCACTATTTGCAAGCATAAATGGGGAGAGAAGGTCGGAGCAGAATTCATTTCTCCATTTCCTCTGCCTATTCTCCAAACACCAAGTAAGCGTTTTTCTTGTGTTCTCCCTCTCTCTTCTGCATTTACCCATGTCAAGTAGTACAACTGAATCTGATAGGGGTAGTGAATCGCCTTCTAATAGTCAAGATTCGTCAGCCACCCACTCTGATCATCCTCTCCAGCCACTCTCCGGCGAATCTGTAAGCCCATCCCCTTCTATCCCTAGTAAACCTAAGAAATTAGTCACTATGATGAATGGAAAAGGCCCAAAAGGTTGTCTCACGACCTTTTCCTTAGATGATGCTACGAGAATCTGCCGCAAAATTTGGTATTCAGGGCCTCAACTTGAAATTTGACTTCCATCGGGCAACACCAATACGTGAGATGAGCCCCAGAAGGTTCTCGCTTTCGATTAATGTCACGAGGCCCAACTTTCAAGTGGGTTGAGGTTTCCATTGTACCCGGACGTCATAGCAATTACGAATCATTATGAGATAAGAGTATCTCGATTTAGCCCCAATGCTATTATGATCCTAATGGTGTTTGTAATTGCACTGTCGAGTGGCGGAGTTTGCTTCTCGATCCCCTCTTCCGCTATTACTATAAGATTGCGGGTATGCCGATAAACCGTGGTATACCATCCAACGGAGGGCAAACCGAAATGAGTTTATGTCAAAGGGCCTTCCTCACACGGTGGCTGAAACCGCGATTTTTCTTCCTCCGTCACGGCTCGGATAACCCATACATACAGGCGGTGGAGGTCGAGGGAAAAAGTCGGATAAAGCCGGGTGGTGATCCTGTTCTCGAGAGGCCCGTCACGATGGATTACTTCGCCTTCGAAGTATCCACCCGAGATCTGAGCCTTCTGTATGAGTTGGCTAAATTGGAGAATGCTGGCCCGACGCCTACTCGACACTCCACTCAATAGACCAAGAGAACGATAGGATATTTTTCTGTTGTTGTTTATTTTTATTTGTCGAGATCCATGACTTGGCGTTATTGATGATATTAACCTGTCTTTTCTTTTTGCAGTGGGAAAGTTCTCATTTATCACGAATCCGACTCAAGTTCCCAAGCCGAAGGGTAAACTAGCTCCTCCTCTCGAGGGTCGGGCAGCTTCTTCTGTTGAGGTTATCGAGAAGAGGACAACTCCTAGTACTGGAGGTGGGAGCTATTCCCGGCTCGAGGCTACTCCGGTACATCCGTCTGAAGGACGTACTGCGGATGTCGAGCCGATGATTCCCGCTCGCTCCCCCGTCCCGCCTCACTCGGATTTTCCACTTTCTCGCTATGGCTCACTGCGAGATGAAGATGAAGAGGCCTTAGTCGAGGTGACACAGCTGGCCAGTGAGGAGGTCGAGAATGTCGCTCGACAAACGAGAAAGAGGTCAACTCTACCCGACTTGGTGAGAGATCAGCGGAAAAAGGTTAAAGTCGGTGAGACCCCTGCCGAACCTGAGATCGATATGAACCGGGTTGCTGAAGATAGCACAACTATGGAGGACAAGGTTCTATCTTCTATGCTTCGGAAGCTGTGTCGTATGGTAAGTCACTTCATTTTTCCTACTTTTATCGCGACCCATCTTTTACTTCTGTAAATGACGCATCTATTTTTCTCGACAGACAAACTACCTCGGCAAGGAAGCTGCTAGGAGATTGGCTACACCAGTCGAGGTAGAAGAGGACTTGAAGAAGAGAATCTAGAAGTTGCTCGATGAGAGTAGCAAGAAGAGCGCTGCCATAGCCGGCTTGGAGTCCCAATTGGAGACTCATAGGAGAGAGGCGGGCGTCAAGATAAAGGAGTTGAAGGCGAACCTGACCAGGACACAAAGCGACTCGCAAGTCCTGGAGAAAAAGCTGGCCGATCTGGCGGTGGACTTCGAGAAGCTGCAGAAGGCGCACAATGCTTCTTTGGATGAGGCTTCACAGGCTCGAGAAGAGAGGGATGCTCTGAGGGTCGAGCTGGAAAAGGTTCCTTCTAGGTCGAGGTGGCCAAGAAAGACGCAGTCCTCGAGTATCAATAGTCAAAGGAGCTTGATGAAGACTTGACTGTGATGATGCGTATGGCTATGATGGGCGGCTTCACACTGGCGGTGAACCAGGCTATGGATGCTTATCCTGAGTTTGACGTGGCTTAGCTCGCCGCACCACAATTCTATGAACCCGAGCCGGAGAAGCTGTACGACCAATATGGCGAGGAGTTCCAACGAGGGGAATCTCTAGCCCAGAAGTATGGTCCATCAACTTCTACCCCTGATGCCGAGCCGACCCCTACTATCTCTGAGCCAACTTCTGGTGCTACCTCATAGTTGTTCTTTTGAATGTTTCCTTTGTCGAATTTTTATCCGATCTCTTGAACTTTAATTTGTATAACTTGAATTTGCTTTAATTTTTGTAGTATTTTGTTTCCTCTTCTCTTTATTATTTATCTTTCATATCTCGATGTCTTTTCGCTATTCGCTTGTCGGGCCTCTGGCCCTGTTTTCTGTTTGCTTTATCGAAGTCGTGTTGCGCCCCAAGTGTATTATTAACCTTTGGTTCTTATTGCACTTGCGAGTCTAGTTGAGATCGACCTAGTTGCCTTAGCATTTTTTGTCTCTCAGACTAGTTTTGCTATTGGCAGGTCGATACTCTTGGCGTTTGGTCCGACTTTGCGAACCGTCCCTCTGCCTTGGCATTTTTTGCCGCTTAGGCTTGTTTTGCTTTTGGTTGGTCGATTTTATGGGCGTTTGGTCCGACTTTGCGAACTCTCCCTTCGTCTTAGCATTTTTTGCCTTGTAGGCTCACTTGCGGATTTTCCCTTCTCGTAGTCGATTGCATTGCCTTTGACATTTTGTATAGTGTTAGACTTATAATGTTAAGTCTGTAGATCCTGAAAAACATAAAAACATCGTGAGGAAAGATATGTTTATTAAAATATTCATAAAATTGTCACATAGACTTATTACAAAACGTAAAAATATAAATAACTCGAGGTAAAGTTCAATCAAGCGTAATACTTCCTCAGATTGTTGGCGTGCCACTGTCGAGGAACCGTGGTCCCATCTGCTCTCCCGAGTTGGTAGGATCCTTTGGGATGAACCTTTAGGATCTGATACAGGCCTTCCCAATTCGGATCTAACTTGCCGGTCGCTTACTGTCGACTCACCTCATTTTTCCTGAGGACCAAATCTCTGACTTTGAAGTATTTGTACTTGACCCTTGAATTGTAATACTGCGAGATATTCTGTTTGTATCTCTCCATTCGAGCTGAAGCTATTTCTCTTCGCTCCTCAACATTATCTTTCTCGTGTCTAAGATCATGAGCGTTGGTTTCGACATTGTATACTAGTACTCTAGGAGAGGGAAGACCGATCTCTGCGGGGATTACTGCCTCGCATCCGTAGACAAGAGAGAAGGGTGTTTCTCCCGTCGACGAATTTGGAGCTGTCCTATACGACCATAGGATGCTTAAAAGTTGTGCTGCCCAGTCTCGACCTTCGGCTTCTAGTCTCTTTTTCAACCCTATCTTGATTTGTCGATTTGTCTGCTCTACCTGACCGTTTGATTGCGGGTGAGCCACCGAGGTGAAGCGTTGAGTGATATGACATTCATTGCACCATTCTCTAACTTTTCGGTCTTCAAACTGAGTGCCATTATCTGATATCAGGGCCTTGGGAATTCCATACCTGCATAAAATATCGACCCACAAGAATTTTTTGATGGTCGAAGCTCTGATGTTGGTCAAAGCCCTGGCTTCGACCCATTTTGTGAAGTAGTCCACTGCGACTACCACATATCTATTGTTGCCCGGAGCTCGGGGTAGAGGTCCGACTATGTCGACGCCCTATTGATCAAAAGGCCAGGCTGACGAGATGACGTTCATTTCTTGGGCTTGCTGATGAGTGATATTGTCATGAATTTGACAAGTTCTACACTTCTGGACCAGGCTGTTTGCATCTTGTTGCATCGACGGTCAAAATATCCTGCTAGCTTGCACTTTCGAGCAAGCATCCTAGCTCCGCAATGATTCCCACAAGCTCCTCTGTGAATTTCTTTGAGAAAATATTCACCCTCTTCTTCTGATGCACATCTTAACCATGGCGCTACAAAAGATTTTCGATAAAGGATGAAATCGAAGAGCGCATACCATGCTGACTGAAGTCGGATTTTTTGTGCTTGTACCTTGTCGGATGGTAGGATTCCGTCTTTAAGGTAAAGGGCGATTGGATCCATCCATGTTTCCTGTTGAGTGATCGGCTGCATTTTTTATTCCTTGTAGCTTCTATCGGTCAATTGTTCAACCAGAAATTTCTTGTTCGAGACGAAGTTCGAAGCGAGTTTAGATAATGCATCGGCTCTCTTGTTCTGACTTCGGGGGACCTTCTCGATCTGAACTGACTTGAACTTTGGTATGAGGCCTTGTACCACTGTTAAGTAATTTTTCATGGTTTATTCCTTGGCTTCATACTCCCCCCTGATATGATTTACCACCAACTGCGAGTCACTGTAAACTAGTAGATTCTCGACTCCCAACTTCAAAGCTAGCTTCAGACCTGTGATCATAGCCTCATATTCCGCCTCGTTGTTTGTCGCTTGGAAGTCAAAGCGAAGGCGTAGGGAATTCTTTGCCTTCGGGCTAATCGGAAGGAGTCCGACTCCACCCCCTCTTTGCTTGACGCCCCATCGACTTGGGCGTCCAACGTTCTTACGTGGTTTGCTTCTCTTGCTCGAGTTGGATGGAAATCCCTTCACTAAAAATTTGCCAAGGCACAGGCCTTAACCAGATCCGAGTATGAACTCGATGTCGTACTCGCCATCTCCACCACCCACTTTGCTAGTCGACCCGACGCGTCGGGCTTCGCTTAAGATCTGCTTATTGGTTGGTCAGTGACCACCGTAATGGGATGGGCTTGGAAATAAGGCCTTAGTTTTCTTGAGGCGTGTACCAAACATAATGCTAGTTTTTCTACTGGTGAGTATCGGATCTCGGGTCCATGCAATGCTTTAATAACAAAATAAATCGGCCGGCCGTGGACCCTTCCCGAATCGAACCGCACTCATCGCTTCTTCACATCTTGCCGGATAGACCAACAATTTTTGCATTCCCAAGGTGAAGTGAGAGTGGGTAACTCCAACAAAGACGCTTTTAAATCTTCGAAGGCTTTTTGACACTCTTCGTCCCAATGGAAAGGACTAGCTTAACGAAGAATCTTAAAAAATGGTAGAGCTCATCAAGCGGATCTCGATAAAAACTGTTGAGGCCGGCCATCCGACCGGTGAGTCTCTTTACTTTTTTTATATTCCGAGGGGAAGGCATGTTTTTCAAAGTGTCGATCTTATCCGGGTTCGCTCGAATCCTGTCTTTCGAGATCATATATACCAAAAAATTCCCTGACCTGACCCCAAAGGTGCACTTCTTCGGATTTAATTTCATCTTTGTTTCCCTCAAAACCTCAAACACTTCCCGAGCATCTACCAAGTACTGTTTCATCGACCGACTCTTGATGATCAAGTCGTCGACGTACACTTCCATACACCTACCGATCTATTTAGTGAAAATCTTGTTGACTGCTCTCTGATATGTAGCCCCAGCGTTTTTCAACCCGAATGGCATGGTTACATAGCAGAAAGTGCCGAAATCCGTGATGAAAATCTTCTTTCGTCTCGGGATCCATTACGATCTGGTGGTATCCCTTATGTGCGTCTAAAAAACCAAACACTTCGAATTCGATGGTAGAGTCTACTAACCTGTCGATTTTCGGCAACGGATATGAGTCATTTGGACATGCTTTATTCAAGTCAGTGAAGTCCACGCACATACGCCAGCTGCCGTCAGGATTCTTGACTAACACAGGGTTGGTTAGCCATTCAGGTTAGAGCACTTCCCTCACTATCTTGGCTGCTAACAGCTTCCCGACTTCCTTCTCTATAGCTTGGTTTCGTTCAGGTACGAAACTCCTCTTTTTCTTTCTGACTGGCTTTCGGGCTTGATCTATTTTGAGCTTATGAATCGCTATATCCGTGGATAGTCCCGGCATGTCGTCAGCCTTCCATGAAAAAACATCTCTAAATTCGATCAGTAGCTCGACCAGTAGCTGTTTTTCTTTAGTCGGGATCCAAATCCCGATTTGCACGCACTGATCTTCCTCGTCTTCCCATAGACGAACATCTTCGATGGGATCAACCGAGATCCAACTCTTCTCCTCCTCTTCCTTTGGAATCAACTCTTCAATCAGGACTTGCTGCATAGCCATTTTCCCATCCATGACGATGGAATTGCAGCTCCGCGCAGCTTCGATGTTTCCCCTTACTTCATGCGAGCCATTCCTGGTGGGGAATTTCATGCTATTATGGACAGTGGAGATGATAGTGCGTAGGTCGAAAAGAGCAGGTCGACCCAAAATGACGTTGTATGCTGAAGGAGCCTTGACTACCATGTAGTTCAATTCAAGGGTCCTTCCTTTTTCACCATCCCCGATCATTGTCAGCAATCTTATCGATCCCATGGGATGGACTGCTTGTCCCGTGAATCAAAACAAAGGAGATGCTAAAGGAGCCATGTCCTCTTATTTCAGCTTCATCGCCTTAAAAACTGAGTAGTACAAAATATTTACTGTGCTGCCATTGTCGACGCAGACTCTCGATACCCGACTTCGGATAATCACCGCCTCGATCACTAGCCCCTCACCGTGATTCCAAGAATTAGGAATATCATCCTTGGGTCCATACCCAACTTCTGTTGTAAATCTCAGCCTCTTTTTGTCTCTCGATCTGTCAGTTGATTCTCGACTGGCTCGGTCTTTATCTTTCTCAGTTGGCCCAAAATTAACGTAATTATTGGGCCGATTATCGTCATACCTGTCTCGATCGGGATCACCTCTGTTGTTTCTTTCTCGATCTGGAGATTGGTCCCGACGTGGTGATCGGTCCCTGCGTCTCTGAGTGTTGCGACCTCGATCTCGATCTTGATCAGAATTTTTCCTCGTATACTCTCTGCGCCCTTTGGGCTCATTGCACTGAGATCTATCGACCACCTCATCTAGCTTACCTCTTGAATACAAGCGTTGATGTCTCTTTTCAGGTCATCACAATCCTCCGTTGTATGACCAATATGTTCATGATACTCGCAATACTTTCTTGGATTTCTCTTTTCTCGAGGACTTTTCAATGGTCTCGGTTTCTTTGCTATGTTCTTTGAGATCATAATGGATAACACCTCCCCCCGAGACCGATTGAGGGGGATGAAATCCTTATCATGTAGGGCTCATTTCTTTCCCAAATGGTCCGAGATAGGTGCCGAGATACGATCCCAGACCGTCAACTTGCTTTCGGTATTCTGCCCTTTGGATTGATTATTGTTTGGACCTCGAGTGTCCTTCTTTGAATCCATCCAATCCAGTTGGGTGTGCTCACGACTTTGCCTCTTCTCCTTGATGAGAATCTATTCACCACATTGACACATTCATCCATGGTACGAGGGACATCTCTGCTCAACTTCATATATAACCTTGTATTACGCAGCCCTCCCACAAACAACGTGATCAGAAGTCGATCATCCGCGTCCTTGACTTCCATGGCCTCAAGATTAAACCTCTTCAGATAGTTTATCATAGTTTCATCTTTTTGTTGCTTCATATTCATGAGGTGCGTAGCGCTTAAATGGAACTTTTCATTCACGATAAATGTATCTCAAAATTTGCGTGCTAACATAGCAAAACAAGAGATTGAACCTGGTCGTAGTTTGGTGAACCATTCTCTGGCTTGACCGACGAGCAATGTCTCGAAGGCCCGACACCGCATTGCATCATGTGTGCCGTCCAACCTCATCTGAGACAGATACCTATGTAGACGGTCTTCTGGATCGGTGGTTCCATCAGACGGTTCTATCTTTGGTATCTTAAACCCCTTGGGTTTGGGAAAATCTTCAATTTCCTTTGTGAGCCGACTCCCTTAGTGAGACCGTAATTTTGCCTAAAATAGCGTCCAGCTCCTGCCTAGTGCTATCCTCATCAAACCTTTGATGTTTCTGATGAATTTCATGTCTCTTCTTCTCTACAGAGCTGGATGATCCACTGATTCCTTCCCCAGGGACTTTTTTGGCGTCTTCTGCATCGTCTTTCTTGCTGCTATTCTCATGTCCATGAGCCATAAAAGCCTCCGCTATGATTCGGGCCATCGATTCGTGATCAGCTGCTGCCAATTGATCTACGATAACCAGATGTTCCAGAGCAAGGCCGTGTTTCTCCTTTGGGGGATTTTCATGGATAGGATCTAGCAATGGATCCCTTGTCTCTTTCGGATCCAGATCCACTTGCTCATTGATCTGCGAACCCTGTTGATCTGTGGTTTTGGAATAAGCTTTTTTGGCGTTCTTGCCCTTAGGAGGCATCGTGATCTTGGTGTACTCAACAGTAGAAGGCCCTCCTTCTAGCGCCAATGATGAAGACAAATTATGTCACCTAATTAATCCGGGCCTGAATAAATCTAATGATGAATACTCAAAACCCTAATGCCTTAAGAACGTGTTGTAGATTTTGAGATTTGCGGCTGAGTCTAAGAGCTTGTCTGTCCTGTATTTTCCAGGAATCAAGCCTTACGTAGTTCCTGGAACATAGTATTTCTAATGATAATGCATGCCATAACCCTAATATTAGGTCGGTCTAGGCTATTGTCATATTTAACATTCATGGGCCTTGCCCCTTGCCCAAGTTATCATGCTGATAATTGGCCTTCGTAACTGGTGCGGATTCTGTCCTCTACGCCGACTTATCCGACTTACGGTGGTCGAGTAGGGACCCTCGTCCTACACTGCTCAAAAGTCGATCGTCGTAGCCCCGAGTCCGGACATCGACATGCACACTTTGATACTTATTCATACTGTGGGGATCAACCGATAGTCGACACGTGGAGGGATGAAACCCTGTATAGTCATCGTTCATATTTAAATTAGTATTTTGCTACATTATTTACTCACGACTATAAATGAATACATTTATGATCAACTTTTGTTTATTTATTAATGTTTGATTAAAATAAAGCTTACAAATGTAACCTGCTTAGATTGCCCCAAAGAAGATTATAACTAATAGATTTTACTGTTGAAGAGATATGACATACTTGCAAAATAGACATCTATACATATTGCATGAATCATGTAGAAGGCTCTGTGTATAAACTTGCGGTGTTGCAAATTAGAGTAATGTTATTATAAATTCTTGTTTAATATTAAACCATTCTTGGATCAAATGAACTAAATTCAAAATTAAGCTTATCTATTATATAAGAAAGACTAGCATTAAAACAAGCGTTGACACAAAAGACCATATCACTTTAAATCAAATATTTATAATAATAAGAACAACAACAACGAAATTGATCAGTGGAAATTTTACGCATCGTCTCTTCAAACTATATGTCTTATTTGATCTAACTCCTACCTAACAAATGCATAAGAAAGACATTTTATTTACATACCTTTTAATTTGCCACCGACCACAAACATCATAGGCTTCCTACGCCCCTCATCTTTGCAAAAGCTCCAACTACTTTATTTTGAGGGATACATAGTATGGACTAATACTTTCAATGGTATGTGGTGTATATACGGTGGAAGAATTCACATAACCTCTTCCTACATCTTAAACAGGAGTACCTATTAAAAGGGCATCCTATGTACGACTATTTTGTCTTTTTTTTTTTTTTTTTTTTTTTTTTTTTTTTTTTTTTTTTCCATTCTGAAGACCTTAAAGGACGTCGTTAAACCTTGTCATTGCAGTCTTCACACGTAGCCTGTACGTGTAATTCCCACCTCCGTTTTACAGATCCACCACCGTTTGCAAGGGCCTATCAGCGGCATTCTTCTCCCCCGAAGGAGACCAGTGGAGTGTTGAAGATGGTGGGTTGTTGTCATCCTATATCCTATATGGATATTAGTTTGCTAGACAAAATCTCATCGATCTGTGTATGTGCGGGAGGTGGTCTCGTCTTTCCGGCAGTTGAATCTCGTTCTCCGGTAGGTTTTTCGGTCTTATCTCTTCTTGTATGCCTTCTTTCTTTCGTCTTCTGGTCTTCTGGATTACGAATTGCTGGTTCTTTAGGGGTTTGCATATGTTCTGTTAGTTACTTCTTCTGTCAGAATTTAATGTCCGCATGTATAAAATCAGGTTTGCTTCTACTAGAAATTTTATTAAATTCTTTTTGGTTTTGGGGAGTGACTACTAATAATTTTGTGTTTGTGTTTATTAATATTCTGATTATGTTCACTTCAGGCAATATTCTGCTAATAATAGATTTTTATTTTCAACCAGTGTAGCCGATGATGCAATTGTGTAGATGAAAATTCTACAGACCTGAGACTCAAAATGAATAAATTTATGGTATTTGGGTTTGAATTGAAGTATGATTTTCTCAATGTAGATCTCAGTTGTATTTCTTGTTTTCTTCTTTTTGTTCTTGGAGCACTGGATTTCCAGTATAGTTGATTTTTTTCCTTCATAAAAGGCTATTATTTTCCATTGTTTTTTTATTTTAATATTTCATCTTAGTATTAGTAAGCTTAGAGCAATGGGTTTGAGAAACAGAAAACTAAACAAGCCTTTAGTCGTGGAAGCTACATTCACAAAGAAGACCAAATTGGAAAGAAGTGACTCCATCAACGCTTTCTAAACTTTTTGAATTGAATTTCCCTTTCGGTTATATGGACTATATCTCTGGTTACATGTAAATTTGTGGTTGGTGCTACTGCTGCTTATACTTTATTCATTGGGTGTACATTAGGCAATCTGTTGTTTGTCGTAAACATAGTTCCTATATGTATTGAAGACTTCAATTCTGGAGAAAAGCTAAGGATCCTTCCAAGTTGTCATATTAAGGTACTCACCTTTACGCTTTGATTACTTGCATTGTTTCATTATTGTTCTCTCATGTCAGAGATCCAACATGATATCTAATCCCTTGTGACAGTTATTTCAGTGGAAACCATGTATATATATCTACAACTTTATCAAATATGAGGGCTCAGTTTTTCTACAATAGAGTGTTGCCTAATTTCCAGTTAATTAGAATGCAGTTTAGAGGTTATTATGTGTGTTATATGCCCTCATTAAATATTTAGATTCTTTTACCGGAAGCCCTAACAGAGGCGCAATAGATCACATTTTATTGTGCTAAATTCTACAAACAATATTGAATCGTCATATTCAATGTATGAGATTGACTAACTAGCGATGAGATATGTTGCAGATTGAAGATGCAAGCATGCGATTCTCAGCACTTACCATCAGCTTATCAGTATTTTGAGAATGTCCAGAACTTTTTCGCGGCTATAGAAACACGCGAACTACCTGCATTTACGGCATCTATATTCGAAAGAGTAAAATCTTGAATTTCCTAACTTAATGGCCAGTGATTTTAATGTGTTATATCCATCATTTTATATTATTTTCTGCGCGTTCTATGCACTCAAAGATCTAAATCTTTGAATTTTGTTAGGAGTGCGCGAATAGTGAGGAAATCGAATCTAATATCTATGTTGGATAGCCTTTTCACTTTCCAAGGTACAAAAGTAATATGAATGAGAAACACCATGGCCGTAATCGTATGCTCATTGTTTTTACTTTGCTGTCATCTTAAGTGCTTATTATGTTTGATTTCGATCATGTTTCACTGCATATACGATTTCAACCAACGTAGCCTGTTACAAGGGCTTGATTCAGTTGATTCGCAATAAATGTGCACTCTTTTAATATCGTATTTTCTATCTTTTATTAGCTGACATGCTATGGAATCTACCTTCAATTTGTGTTTACTGCCTCTATTGAAGGTAGAGTATGTAAAAGTGATGTCTTGAGGAAATATCCGATGCTTATTCGAGCCTTTAATTCACGAGATTCGCAACAACTATTCTCTGATGGCATGGCGTTTCGTTTATCTCTGCACATGTTCAAAATCAAGGGTTGACCTTTCGAGTTGGTGGTTATTTCAGGGAAGTCTCTGTCCTATTTTTTTTGTTAATATCGTATCAGTTATTACTCTGATTTGAAATCGAACTGCTTTGATTTTATGCCTTGTTGTGTTTATGGAAGGGTTGACGAGTAACAGTCTATCATTGCCATTGTGCTGACGTTTTGGTGTTGATACGAGTCATTAAGGCCTTAATCTCAACGATTTGCAGCCATCGTCAAATAAAGGTAAAACCGTTCCTGCTTGATATCGTCATTTAAATTCTGATTCAGAACGGATTCTCTGCCCTGATTTTCTTGCCTATTATCGGCAGGATCGATCTATCCGTATGATTCGAGCTCCGCGGCGGTGGTCGTGCTCCTGCTCATGCCGGATCTCTGAAGGTTTATTTTTACTTTAATTTTTGGGTTCTTAACAGTTTACACATCTTACAAAAAAAAATTACATATGGATTTTGCAGCTTTATCCTTTAAAAAAATGATCTGTATGTTGATTCGCGCAGGGTTAGCTTATGGTACAAACATATCAACTGTGTGGACTCCGATATTTTATTATATTTTGTATTGGTAGGTTGGAATATATATTTTTAAATTTTTTTATACCGAAATGCATATTTTTCTAATCCAATCTTTAATGCTATTTCAGACTGATCATTGGGGTTTGAAATGGTGGGACTTTGCCTATGATTTATTTACGATTCGAGGTAGAATCGCACACTCACGGGTTCACCACCGCCAAGAAGATCAATATACCGTTTATGAGTTTCTTTTCATGCTAATTCCTTTTTTCTTCTCCAAACCACGCTAATTCCTTTATCGTACCCTTCCGAAATTGCCTCAATATGTAAAATTCATGTTTTATAGTATGCTTTTACCATTTGGTCGGGAGGAAATCGATTGAAAAAGGTTGGTGCCGGAAGCTGTGAAGCCGTTCAAGTCCATAATATTGGGTAACATTCGAGTTTGGAAGGTTGTATTCATCTGCTAGGCCCTTTGTAGAATCGCTAAAAAAAACATCCGTTAGCTTAAAAGTCGATGCTATTGGTCATGAGTTAAATTGGTGACCGACTATTAGGTTGTGCTGTTATGGTTATAATAACACCGTGGCATGTGGTTGACCTCATAATAATTGTGCATATTGGATTTTCTTTTCTTTCAAAAGATTCATTACATCAATATTTTTGGAAGCAGGTGATGACGGTTAAAATATACCTATTTATGTCATCAATTCTATCTTAAATCGGAGTTAATTATATATATTTCATATTAAATCATTGGTTAATATTTATTATTTAATGTTAAGTGATTATTAATATGATTTTTGGTATTTAGCTGTTTTTATTATTAAAGACCAATTTAATGTGCGATAAATGCTGATTTTGTAGATCATGATAAAGCGGAGGATAAATGTCATTCAATCCGAAAATCTCAAGATAATAAGGAAGAAAATCGGAGCATTAATCAAGGGATAAGTTAGAGAAATCAGATCAGCCCGAAAGAATGCAGTGGGGAACAAGTTAGACAAGAAACGCATTTAACATGTGCAAAAAAGAGGCTCGGTCGACCGAGCCACTTCATTCGGTCGACCGAGGCATGTGGTTCGGTCACCCGAAGCTGCTCAGACCTAAAACGCGTGCATATCTTCTAGATCCATCCTATGTCGGCAGAATCCTCTATATAAGCAGCAGCTACGAAATTGAAAAAAAGCACACCATTACAACACAAGACAATTTATACAATTTGAGTTTTTAGTTTTAGTTTTCTTTTCTTTATGTTTGGTCACTGTGGATTCATCGGATTCTCCGGCTAGGGAGCTCATTAAAGAGTGAGAGTCATTCTCTTCTTCGAGGGTATGACTTTTCAATTATGCAATCTTTATTCGTAGATCTGATTTATTTTATTATGGAGTAGTTTTCTTGTATTGATTTCGCGATGTAGACTATTTACGAACCCATGTGTTTAGATTAGAAACATTAAGAAGTAATCATATTTTGTACCTACGCAGACCTTCACTCGGTCAGCCGAGACATGTCACTCGGTCAACCGAGACATGTCATTCGGTCGACCGAGTGTGGTGAAGTTTAGGGCATAATTATGATCGGCTTCGACTACGTCGATTCTCGATCCGGAATTAAAACGAGTAATTAAACTCCGATCAACTTAATTATTTGTCATCATAATTTAACATGAAACCTAAAAAGTGATTGTTACTTAGGATATAGATTGAATCGGCATCTAAGAAGTACGCCTTACCCTAGGAATGTTGCTTAGATGAGGTTACGGTTTATACCGGCATCCCTAGTTTCGTAATTGTGTCAGAAGTTATATGAGATGGAGGCATTAAAAGGCGAAGTCACGTAATGGAGGCACAATGATTTAGATGGTCTAATTGGAGCTAAATCTACCTTAGGGGATGACTCCCGTAGTCATAATAATTAATCTTTAACGTTTGTTTTGTCTCGTTGTCAATCTAGTTCACATGGGGGAGTCATTAGCTACTAGCGTAATCAATATTCTTAATATTCTTTGTTAAGATAGTATTAATAATTTTGTTCTTGTTTAGTAGTTGTTAGTTTGTCTTTGTGGTATTCTTTGTCTTGTGGTTGTCACTATTTTATTTACAGCGTTTAGTTGGTCGTAGACCGCCCTGTCGATTTAGTTCTGATAGAATAAAGTTGTGTTTTGTTTGTCCCGAGTCTCTGTGGGATCGACCTCGACTCTATCTAGCTATACTACGATTGAACCTAGTTCTCTTGCTAGTGTGTTAGTTAGGCATCGAGTTAATAATTTAACTTGACCTCAATCAGCGAGGTTTGGGTAATATTACATAATTTATTCATTTGCGACCTTCTCAAGATAGCGATAGAGAGAAAGAATCCTCAAGAAGCAAGGAAAAAGAAAAGGATAGGGGTCGAGAAAGGGATCGGGGAAGAAAAGACAAAGACATAGATCAAGAATGTGATGGGGAAAGGGGTATGACCATGGATCATGATCGCGAAAGAGATATGAAAAGGATCGTGATAACGGAAGAGGCAGGGACAAGGATCGTGATCGTATTTACAGATATCGTCACCGTGATCACAACGAAAAAAACCCCATGATCAGGACACCGGTAAAGGTCCAGATCTTGATCATGCTCCAAAAGGTACAATGAAGCAGATTCCCTTCCCGGACTCTTTTTTGTCTGTTTTCCTTTGGGGGGGAGGGATGGCAAGGAGGAGGGTGTTTCTATGATTATCAGTTATCATCTGGTATAAAACATAGGTTGGGATAAATTGGATTATTTCTGTAGTTATGTTTTGGTTTTCCCTGTTTAGGTATTTGTGTGTTACCTTCTTAACAGATATATGACTATATGTCCTTCTGTTAATAGGATATTTCTTAATATTTATGGGTATTTGGCAGCAGAAATTCATGAATTTTTTTTCTTGGAAATACTATTTTTTCCATTTGTGCAAATATGGAAGATGCTCAAAATGAATTTGGAGTCTATAGCATTTAAGGAATCAATTCAAAGTATATATAATCATAGTCAAATGATATTTCACCGGAATAGTAGTGTCTATCAAGATCATATCTTGAAGGCCTCTTTTGGATGAAATCAATGGATTATTAACCCTTGAAAGGAGTTGTTGCAGGTTGCATTTCCGGTCATATGCTTCTTATTCTGCAAAAATTTTGGATAGGAAAGAAATCTTGATGGGCTTCGTTATATTTAGTGTTACTTTGGGTTTGAGTTGTTGACTTTGTTCAATTAGAGTTTTGTATCAGACCCTTTCATGTAATTGCTTCTATATTTCTGTATGGTGTGGTGTTGTTTATTTATGGTTCGTGTGTTCTCCTTAGCTGTATTTTCAACGTATAGCTAAGCCGATCACCTACCAACTAACTTACAATTGCTTGATCACCTCGTAGCATAATTAAAAGGCACCTTTCACCTACATCGCATCACAAATAAACCGGCCTATATTACAAACTCGTAAAATTTGAAAAACAGCGAGGCCCACTGCAATGCAGCGCCGCGATCGCCTACCTAGTTTACTATTGATTGGAAAATATTCAAACCCCATTTAATATTGGTAGGAAGGATTCATGCCAACACTCATTTATTCTCAAATTAATTTATGGTCAAAGGTGCATGAATTATACAAAAATAAACTATTGCATTATTCATATGGGTAAAATAATTTTTCATTGATTTTTTTTATCATTTAATGCAAATTTTGACTTATAAGCCATGTGCAATATAAGAGTGCAATAAATTCAGGCAATTAATTGAAAGATTTGTCATGATATAAAATTATAGTTGGCAAAATATTTAAAAATATATTCTATAAAAATTCATCCTACACAGTACTGGAAAATAATAATGCTTAGATATTTGTTTGGGTGTTTGAACACTTCTAATCCTTTGCTACAACAAATAACTATATAAAAAAAAAACATGTGATGTATAAATGTAGTCAAACCGTTTTTCCAACATATTTATGGTAATAAAACATTTAGTCCAAATTCATAGGATTAATTCAAAATTTAAAATATAGAATTTACCACTCAAGCAACGTGGGAAATATTTACATTACATGGCAATTTGCATACATTATATTTATATTATAAGTTTAGACATTAATCATCATATATAATATTTTTTATGAAAACCATCATGTATTTTACTAAATGCGTTCACATAAGAAATTATTTAGCTTATAATGCAAGTGAATAAACATTAGAAAAAGTCCTCAAATTTTGGGATGTTACAATTTACAGAAAGAAGTTTTCTATAGAGAAAACTACGTTGGTTGAAGTGAGAGCAGTGAGAAATCAATTTCTCTCTCTCGTATCTTTTTCACTTTCAAAAGCAGTCTCTGAGAATTCTTGATGTTATAGGATTCTCCTTATTATATGATAGAAAGATGGGAGGTCCACTTTTATAGGTGGGATGAACTGCTCAACTGCATCACTCCATCCACTCACCCCACGTTCTTAAACTTACGGTAACAACCCAGTCAAACATCACAACTTGGATTCTTTTATATTAGAAAAAAGTTATTTTATTATTTACATATTCCAAATTTTAAAATCTAACATTAATTCTATTTAATATAACAAGTTGTATAGGCCACGTAATAGAAGAATAATAAATTATTCTTACAGTTGGATGTAAACTGTGTGACTGATCAACCCACCGATCACTTCGGTGTATGTGTGGATAAACTAGGCTAGAACCTCCCCGTGTATAGTATTAATTGTTTAGTTCTTGTTGGACAATCTTGTTCAAAAACGAAATAAAATACAAGTAAAACGAAATACAAGAAATCTCAGAATTACAATTGCAAAGAAACGGAATAGATATATGATCCGAGCCCTGTGTTGCACACAGTTTCCTTAAGACTAATTCGTCCCCTCACCTTCGTGTGCCGTGAGCTTCAGCAGGACGTTAATCTCCCAGGATAGAACGGATAGCAATGACAGGAAGCACAACGCCTTCAATTGCTTAAGAACCTTGTAGTTTGAACTCTCATTTTTCATAAGTAAAAGAGGAAGCATAATGCTCTTTTTTTTGGGTGTGAAGAACTGATCAAGAAGTCTGTTTATATAGGCTTTATTCTGTAGAAGATGTCAAAAAACAGATGGAATTCGAAGTGGAACAGCCTCAGCTCGTATTGAATGTCATTACAAAGACAAGGAAATGGAATGAGCACAGATGTCGGCATATGCCATAAGTGTTGTCAGCAGCAGATGGAAGGTCTCTGAATTAAATTATCAGATTATCAGTTTTCAGCTCGAAAAATGCTCGAAAAATAAAGGATCAGGTTGCAAAACCGAACCTTCACTGGGAGCCTTTAAAACGAGTTGCATTCGTGTCCACAGGACGCGCGCTCGCACACAAGTTCAAGCCGAAATCCGGATGGATTTGCACCCCCCCTGCGCCCGCGTAGAGAACATCATATATATATTGGCTATTTTCCTTCCTTCCTTCCAATATGGGAGAAATTGGTTTCTCCAATTTTCCCTTTATTACTAACACTTTCCATTCACCACTTAGGCCCAATAGGCCCAATATGACATATCATTTAAAATATTCCATTTTAACCATCAATTTTCCAACAATCCCCCACATGAATGGAATAGTGTTTAAACCCTAGCTAAGGCTCTAAGAATGAAATTGAGAGTTCGGCAGTAGATCAATGCATAGGATAGGTAAGTGTGACCCTTTGAACCTTCCCTTGATTAAATATGTTTACTTTACTGGCTGACTAGTAGATGCGATGTCCTTGAACTATTCTGCCGTTGATGTAAATGATGACATATCAACCACACTGCATCTACCTATCAACATAGGTTCTTGCGGTTATGTCCATTTTGGCCGTGGACATCTGCCTGGTTCAGCAAGAGTTTCTAAGGATTGCGCCCTCACAATTCCCTTTGAAGCGGCCCCTCTTCTCTCTTACATAGGTGATTCTGTAATTCAGAATTTTCTCAAAATATTCTTCTTACACAAATCATTAAATGCTCTTATGTGAGCTTATCCTCGTTCAATCTCACTGTTTCTTCATCTTAGGAATGAGCTTGAGGGTTACCCCCCACAGTGACTTTACTTCGACAATTAGGTTTTCCCATTGAACCAAGTGATCTTGGGATCTCCAATCTACAAGGTTGGGTTTTCCTTCGCAAAAGTTTTATTCCATGGGCTTTAGTCCCATTCCTCTTGATGATTTAGCAACTATCTCTCTATTTAACCCTTTGGTTAGCGGATCCATAAGATTATCCTCCTGACTTAACATAGTCTAGGGTAATCGTATCAGCTTGAGAGTAGTTGTCTAATGGAATTATGTCTTCGGCGTATGTGCTAGACTTACCATTATACATTATATTACATGCTCTTCCAATCGATTGATCGTCACAAAGTGAATACATATTCCTGGCAGCGCTTCGCCATTGAGGAATATCCTCTAGGAATTGATGCAACCATTCTGCCTCTTCTCCACATTTATCCAATGCCACAAACTCAGATTCCATTGTGGATCTGGTTATCACGGTTTGTTTGGAAGATTTCCAAGACACGGCTCCACCGCCTAACGTGAATACAAAGCCACTTGTGGATTTTGAATCCTTTGAATCTGAAATCCAATTTGCATCAGTATATCCTTCTATAACAATTGGTTCTCTTGTATAGTGAAGGCCATACTTACGAGTATAACTTAAGTATCTCAAGAACCTCACTATAGCTTTCCAATGTTCATGACTCGGATTACTAGTATATCTACTTAGCTTGCCAACAGTAAAGCGATATCCGGTCTAGTACAACTCATTAAGTACATTAGACTTCCAATGATCCTTGCGTACTCTAATTGAGATACACCCTCACATTTATTTTTGAACAAAGGTTGACTTTGATCTATTGGAGTTCTAGCTTCATTTGAGTCATCTCTATTGAATTTTTCCAGGATTTTATCAATATAATTAGATTGACTCAAAATGAGACCATTAGAATTTCTTGTAATTCTAATTCCCAATATCATCTCTCGCTAAACCCATATCTTTCATTTCAAATCAAGCGTTTAACATATCTTTGGTAAATTTGATCATCTTATCATTACTACCAACTATCAACATGTCATCCACATAAAGACATAAGATGACATAGCCATCTTTTGTTTCTTTCATGTAAATACATTTATCACATTCATTAGTTTTGAACCCTTTTTCAAGCATAACATGATCAAACTTTTGGTGCCATTGTTTTGGTGCTTGTTTTAAGCCATATAATGACTTAACCAATTTACACACTTTCTTATCTTGTCTCGACTAGAAAAACCCTCAGGTTGTTCCATGTAAATTTCTTCTTCTAAATCTCCATTTAAGAAAGCGGTTTTCACATCCATTTGATGTACTTCTAAATTACATAAAGCGGCTATAGAAAGTACCATCCTAATGGAAGTTATTCTCAAATCCTTTGAGAATATGTGTCAAAATAATCAAGACCTTCTTTTGACTATAACCTTTTATTACTAGTCCGGCCTTATATTTATCAATAGATCCATCAGGTTTCATTTTCCTCTTAAAGATCCATTTTGATCCTAGTGGCTTACATCCTGGAGGTAGATCAACTAACTCCCAAGTATGATTTTGCAATATAGAGTCTATTTCACTATTTATTGCTTCTTTCCACATTGGTCCTTCAGAAGAAGTTGTCGCTTCTTTAAAGCTTTGAGGATCTGTCTCTATCATATATGTGATAAAATCTTCACCAAAAGATTTTTCAGTTCTCGACCTTTTGCTTATTCTCGGCTCAACCTCAGTTGGCTCTTCTTCATTTACTTGTTCAGAAGGTTGATCCTGAACATGAACACGCTTTAATGAACTAGGTTCATTTGTTTTAGCCGGAAATACATTCTCAAAGAATGATGCATTTCTCGATTCCATTATCGTATTTTTATGTATTTCAGGATTATCTGACTTATACACAAGAAATCGATAAGCACTACTATTGTGTGCATATCCAATGAATATACAATCAATAGTTTTTGATCCTATCTTTACTACTTTGGGTGTAGGTATGAGCACCTTTGCAAGGCACCCCCACACTTTCAAGTATTTGTAAGAAGGCGGTTTACCTTTCCACAGTTCATAAGGAGTTTTCTCTTGTTTCTTTCGGGGTATCTTATTTAAAAGATAATTGCTAGAAAGGATAGCTTCCCCACAAAGTTTTGTGATACTCTGAACTCAACAACATTGAATTCATCATTTCTTTCAATGTTCGATTTTTTCTTTCAGCAACTCCGTTCGATTGTGGTGACCATGGCGCGGTTATTTCATGAATAATCCCATGTTCAGCACAAAAATCACTTAGTAGTGCCAAATATTCACCACCTCTATTGCTTCGGAGTATTTTGATCTTTTTTCCATGTTGATTCTCAACTTCTTTTACGAATAGAATAAATTTATCTATTGCTTCATATTTTCCTTTTAACAAGTATACATAGCAATATTTAGTGCAGTCATCGATAAAGGTAATAAAATAATTATTTCCGCCTCTCGATTACACAATTTTAAGATCACACACGTCGCTATGTATTAGTTCGAGTGGTTGTGTATTTCTTTCAACATTTTGAAAGGACGCTCTTGTTAATTTTGCTTCAACACAAGTTTCACACTTATGTTCTTTATCAATTTCGATTTGGGGATATATTTTAGACTTATTAATCTACGCAGGGAATCGTAATTAACATGTCCTAGTCTACCATGCCATAAGGAAGGTGACTCAACCAAGTAAGCGTAACCAAAGAATATTGTTATTGATATTGTTTGGCCTAATGACCATTACATTCACTTGACCATGCCATTAGATGCATACCCTTACCCGACATACATACCACTCTTAGTTAAAGTAATCTTGTCGGACTCTAAAACAAGACGGAAGCCATTCTTATTCAACAAAGACTCAGGACACCGCATTCTTGCGCATATCCGGGACATATAGCACATTCTTCGAATTAGATGCTTGCCGTGAGTCATCTTCGAATCACTTCTCCTTTTCCAGCTATAGCGTAGTAGCCGAGTTTCCATGAACAAAGTCTCATTACCTTGAACTGACTCGAACGTAGTAAACACTTCCATGTCAGAGCATATGTGCCTTGTAGCTCCCGTGTCTACCCACCATTCTCTAGGATTTGAATCCATCATGTTCACTTCTGACACAACGGCACAAAGATCACTATCTTCCATGCCTTGAATAATATTTCTTTCAACAATATTATTCTTTGGTAGCTTTTCAACGAAACATGCAATTATAAAAGCCTTACTAAGCTGTATATTTTCAGCTTGAACGTCCTGAAGAATCATCCCTAATTCTTTGATCTGTTCGATGAGTGGTCTTGAATCCACCATCTTGTATTCCAACAACCGTCGAGCTACACATTTCTTTGATTCCGTATTGGTAGCCATTTCTGAAATTTAACACAAAAGATTAAATTTCTTTTCAACAATTTATAGAACAATCTTTAATTGAACTATACTCAATTCAACAAAAGATTCGTTTAGAACTCGTTTTATTGAACAACTCGTCGTTTTAAACACAAAACAAATTCGTTTAATCAAACACATTTCGCATTAATCAAAAGCTTGACTTGTTTGAATTCAGCTCGTTTAAGAAACCGAACAACAGCTCGCTCGAGAGACTAAACAACTCGTTTATCAAACAAATATTCAGCCAGCTTGTTTACCAAACAAATTCGCTTTTACACAAATGATTCGCTTTCTTCAAGTACGGAAAATCGAATCACAAAGCGTATGAATCGCTTATTAAGATCGAAACTGCTTCAACACAAGAACCACTCAATTCAACACGCTTATACAAACTGCTCGTTTTAATTTCCTCTCGTTAATGAACAAGAAATATCAGATTTAGTCTTAAGATTGTTGGACAATCTTGTTCAAAAATGAAATAAAATACAAGTAAAACGAAATACAAGAAATCTCAGAATTACAATTGCAAAGAAACGGAAAAGATATATGATCCGAGCCCTGTGTTGCACACAGTTTCCTTAAGACTAATTCATCCCCTCACCTTCGTGTGCCGTGAGCTTCAGCAGGACGTTAATCTCCCAGGATAGAACGGATAGCAATGACAGGAAGCACAACGCCTTCAATTGCTTAAGAACCTTGTAGTTTGAACTCTCGCCATAAGTAAAAGAGGAAGCAAAATGCTCTTTTTTCGGTGTGAAGAATCGATCAAGAAGTCTGCTTTATATAGGCTTTATTCTCGTAGAAGATGTCAAAAACAGATGGAATTCGGCGTGGAACAACCTCACTCGTATTGAATGTCATTACAACAAGGAAATGGAACATGCACAGTATCAGCATATGACATAAAGGTCTTTGAATTAAATTATCAGATTATCAGTTTTCAGCTCGAAAAATGCTCGAAAAATAAAGGATCAGGTTGCAAAACCGAACCTTCACTCGGAGCCTTTAAAACGAGTTGCATTCGTGTCCGCAGGACGCGCCACGACACAAGTTCAAGCCAAAATCCGGATGGATTTGCACCCCCTCTGCGCCCGCGTAGAGAACATCATATATATATATTGGCTCTTTTCCTTCCTTCCTTCCAATGTGGGAGATATTGGTTTCTCCAATTTTCCCTTTATTACTAACACTTTTCATTCACCACTTAGGCCCAATAGGCCCAATATGACATATCATTTAAAATATTTCATTTTAACCATCAATTTTCCAACAGTTCTTGTCAGAGTTACTTTCAGTATCAATTTCTATGCTGACATTTTGGGGTTATTGTTTTTATTTTATTGATTTTAGTCTTTTGTGTTTGACATCACCGCCATGTGAGGTTAATTTATTTGACTGGTCATTAGTTGTGCACGTGTCAAGCGGTAGGCACAACAGAGGTACTCGCTCGTGCAATTGGACCTATTTCTATATACACTAAAGATCGGTGATGGCTGTATTATAGCATAGCCAAATCTAACCGGCAGACTACCGAGTCGGTTGTACCGATAATGGCGAGCAATTTCGTATCCCATGAGGAATTTGGTCAAGTATCAAAGTCGATCTCGTTCATAGTTCATGTCAACACTGTTACTGAAGACGGTGATTTGTCAGATCGCCAACTATATAACTACTATACACAAATAATATTTATACTATAAAAATAGGTAACGGGGCTAAAATCGGACCGACTATTTTCTAACCCTAACCCATATCTGGAAGTGATTTTGATATACTCTAATGTTCTTGGCATTGGTTGAAGGGTGTCGTCTCCTGATTCTGGCAACTAGACACTATGCAGTAATCTAGCACCCTCTGTCAGATTCAATAGTCTGCCGACTGGATTTAATTGACCTAACACGGTCTTTTCTCTATAAGACACTCAACTTAGGCTGATAAACCTCACACACGAAACCAAGTACAAACAACTTATTCGGTTTTACAAGCTGATTCTAAAGCCCCGGTTCCCACACCCTCTTGCAAAATACATATATAAAAATGATGTGTAAAATACGATTATCGAGTCATGAATTCAATAAAATTCTTTAAACATAAGATATAGAAAGTCAACAATCCAAGAATCTAACAATCAACACATCAAGATACTTCCATCAACGATCTAGGGTTCAATTTCTTACATCTTCACATAACTCGACTATCGGAAGAATACCTACTCATTATTCTATACAAAGCACAAGAAATCATATTCAAACTAAACATGTATCAAGATCTAAATCAATAATAAGAAGGGAAATGAAAATACCGAATAGATTAGGCCGTCGAAAATCGATTATCCAAATGAAATCCCGTCAATAACACGACAAGCTATCTTCAAGATATTCCGGATTACAACAATCTAAGACTAAACTAAGATAATACATTTGATAGACATATTTTTGTTTTAATGATGAGTGCCGACTAGTCAAGATATAGAGCAAAGACAAAAGATGTCTAGATTGAATGTATAGGTTTACTAGAATTTGATCTTTGTATAGGTTTGATCAAACATTCACTGTAAAGAGGTCAGCTGACTTAATCAGCAGACCTATCTAGGTCAGTAGAGTGTCTAGGACCTGCTGATGGTTGAAGGCTGAGGGTTCAAACTCAGTAATGAAGGCTAAGGGATCAAACTTAGTATTTAAAGTCAAAGATATAGGATCAGAATTTAGGGAAGTCTGTGATGACCTAAACTGATCACATTTACCTTGTGTAGAAGGTCTAAGTTCCATAAAAGTTAAGTGGTGATTGGAAATTGATTATGATTAAAATGGTGTACTCTAACTTCATTATAAAAAGTTAGCTGAGGTGTTTATAAAACACAGCAGACTAAAAGTCAGCTGACATACAAGTATATTAGCAGACTTATACAATAGGTATCTACTAAATGTAAAATTTTAATTAATCCAAGTTTCCTAGAAGATTAAATGGATAAGGATGAATTACAAGCATTGGATTAATCAGTCAATCAATGGTCAAGATGAAAGGGACGTTGTAAGGATTGCAGAGCCATATTAAATTGAAATAAATCATTGGTTTATAGACTGGACTGTCAGAAAGACACTGACAGTGTCAGTAAAGTACAACAGAGGGAATTTCAGGAATATTCAGAAAATCCTATAACGGTTGTATTTGAAATTCAAATTCAAATCAAAGTATCTACACCTATAAATAGAGGACTCCTGATTCAGATTGCAATACACAACACTAAGGCAAGCAACTAAGTTTTTGAGCAATAAATCGATCAACGTGCATCTTACCCTGCTGATATCAACAGAGCTTTAATTTACTGATCAAGGATTTTCTTCAAGTGTTTCTGCAATCAAGTTACATCCAGTATACACACTTGAAAACTACGAGCTGCTGATCTTTTAATCTTGATCCAAAGCTTGCTAAAAGTTGAATCACTTTCTTGATTCAACCCGTTCTTTTTCAAAAAGAACCTGAAGACAGTGAAGCACTGCTGATGTGTCAAGGACTGTTGTGTTTTGTGGTGGAGCCGGTGAAGAGGCATTCCTACCCTTCAAGGACTAGTGGAATACTTAGGGGAAGCAATCCTACCTGTTTCTAGTGTTCAGTTTGTAAAGCCATAGTCATTGGTCAATGACAAATATTTTAGGAATTTTGAAACAGCTACATCAAAAGTCTCTAGTGAATTTCCTCCAACATCATAGGAGAAGAATGGACTGACAGGATTACACCACCTGGAACCACTATAAAACTTGCCTACTTTACTGCTTTTACTTTCTGCAATTTACTTAATCTGCTTAATTATCACATCAATCTACTTAACTAGCTGCTGAATCACACTACCCGCACTACTGAGTATCCAATACTTAGTATCATCTTTAAAACAACAAGTAACAAGGCTTAATCTAATATATTCCGATGCAACAAATTCAATAGCCTCAATAGTCCGTAGACTGCTGATGGTCAGCAGACTATTGACCCTGCTGAGTTTGTAAAACTCCAAAAAGTTTTTAAGTGTTAAGTTTATTCACCCCCTCTAAACTTAACCAAAGCCTTTTCAAGGGACCAACAATTGGTATCGGGCGTAGCTTTTATTACTCGATGTAATCCTACTTGTTGTGCTTGTGAAAAATCTTTGAAAACTTTTTCAAGTTTTTGCATCATGGATAACAACCAAAGATGCTAGGACAATGTTGATGTGCTCTCTAGATCATTTTGATGAGTATAAGAATCGTATGCAAGCTTATCTAGCTACAACTCATGATGAGATGATGGATGTGCTGTTTGATAGACCACTGGAGATCACCAAAGTCATAACTGTGGATGGTCAAAATCAAACTGTTCCAAAGCCAAAGAATGAGTGGGGTGTTGAAGATAGAAAAATGGCAAACCTAAACAATATTGCTATTGATATTATCTACAGAACTCTAGATAGCAATATGTACATGAAGGTGAAAGATTGTAAAACTTGCAAAGAACTATGGGAATGATTGCAACTTATCTGTGAAGGCACTGATGCAATCAAAAAGAACAAGATCAGTGTGGCCAAGCAAAAGTTTCAAGAGTTCAAAATGAAATCAAATGAGACCATTGAATAAATGGAATCTAGGTTCAATGCAATTCTGGATGAACTCACCCTACTGAATGTTGTTTACACAAAAGAAGAGATCAACACCAGGATTCTCAAAGCTTTACCTGCAAAAGAAGTTTGGGAAATGAAGGTTACTGCAATGGAAGAGTCCATGAGGCTATATGAGGAAGATACCTTCAAATTGTTCTTATATCTTAAAGCTTATGAATTCAGCAAGGATCTTGTTGCAAGTGCTGAGAAAGAAGCAACAAAGACTACTGCATTGGCTGCTGCTCATAAAGAAGAATCATCAAGTGTTCAAGATGATGTGCTAGATGAAATGCAAGAGCAAATAGCCCTACTGACCAAAAGAATCAGAATGATGAAATCTGGAAAGGCATCTCCAAGGAATTCTGGCAAGAAAACAACTGAGAAGAAAGATGAATCAAAGAAGGATCATGATTTTCTATGCTTCAATTGTAAGAAACCAGGACACTTCAAACTTGACTGTCCTGATTTGAAACAAAAGAATGATCCTAACTATCTATGCTTTAACTGCAAGATGTCTAGACATTTTAGACCTGACTGTCTAGACCTGCTGAAGAACAAGGGTCAGCAGAAGAAATCTGGTAGGAAAGCATTGGTTGCTGATGATGAAACTGGCTATGAAGTGGAATCAGAAAAAAGAAATGAATCAGATGACACTGCACTCATATCACATATGGATGATTATGCTTTCATGGATCGTATGGATGAAACTGAGGAGGTATACATTTCTGTATCTATGAATACTCTTGCTGAAAGTGATTGTGAGTCTCCTGGTGGTTCCAATCCAAAAATTTCAGACAATGAAGAACTTCTAGATGCCCTACTTAATCAACTGAGGATAATACAATCTGGTTATGAGATTGTGAAGGCTGAAAGAGAAGCATTTCAAGCTGAAATCCAAAGATTGAATGCTGAATTAAGAATTCTCAAAGGCAAGGAAAAGGATTATGAACAGAATCAGCATAAGTCTGCCGCACCAGCAGTGGCAACAGAATCTGTTGCACAATCTAGTTCCACAACTGCATTCTAATCTGGAAAGCCTTATGGTGATAAAACAGGCCTTGGATTTGAAACTCAACAATCTTTAAGGGTGGATCTAGTAAGGCTGCTGAACCTAGTACCAGAATTGGTCCTAAGTTTGTACCTGCACAAGATCCAACACCTCAAAAGGTTGCCGAGGCAGTAAAGCTTGCTGAGAATGCTGAGAATGCTTCAAAGAAGAAAAATCAGAAGTCCAAAGGGACAGCAACACCTAACAAAAAGGGTACATCCAATGGTAGGATTGCTGGACATTCTAGACCTGCTGATAACAAACCTGCTGCAAAGTCTGCTTGACCACAAAAGGGTAAGAACCAGATATATTCCAAGGAAAAGAATGTTAAACCTAAGAATGTTAATCATTCAAGGGATACTTATCTCAGGGGGAAAGGCAGATTGTTCCTTACTGATGAAGATTGGAATATTCCTGCACCTACTGCTAGAAACAATGGATATAACCATAATGCTAAGGCTAGGCCTCAAAGAAGGGAATCGATGAGAGGATCAAAGAGAGGCCTCACCAGAGACCTCAATAAAGACCACAATATAGGGTTGTTCCTAATGGACAACAATCCTATGGTTATGCTAATGCTCCTCATAACAGAAATCACTTCAAACAACATCTTGTACCAAAAATCCGTAAACCATATGTGAATGCTACATAACCAAATGTTAGATTTTATGGAAATGTAGCATACATATATGAACAAAAGTGCAACACTTTCCAAAGAAGACCTTATGGAAATTTGCCAAGGTTGTGCTTACCATCGACCACTTTGGACCCAAACAGGTTTGGGTACCTAAAACACATTAAATTTTTTTTGTAGGGTGTCTGGTACTTTGACAGTGGATGTTCCAGACATATGACTAGAAGCAAGCACTGTTTGACAAATTATGTGGCAAATGATGGACCAAAAGTCAATTTTGAAAACAAGGATACACCAGGATACACTAGAGGATATGGAACACTGGTGAAGAATGGTTTGACAATCAAGAATGTTGCTTATGTTGAAGGCTTGGACTACAACCTGCTGAGCACTGGACAATTCTGTGATATGGGTTACAACGTCACTTTTGACAAAGCCTACTGCATTGTCATGAGTGAAATGGGAGAACAAGTTGTGTTGGCTGGAAGAAGACAATAAAACATGTATGTGGTAGATTTGACCACTGCTGTTCCTGAAACATGTCTTATTGTGCATACAAAGTCAGAGCTCAATTGGTTATGGCACAAGAAGTTGAATCATCTAAACTTTGAAGATATCAATCAGTTGGTGAAGAAGAAGTTGGTGATTGGTTTACCTGAGATCACATACAAGAAGGATGGAATTTGTATGCTCATCGCCAAGGTAAACAAACAAAGTCAAGTTTCAAGTGAAAGACTAAATAAATAACAAAGAGAGTTTTGGAGCCGATGCATATGGATCTATTTGGACCAGTAATACCAACAAGCATAACAGGAAAGAAGTTCACTCTAGTAGTTGTGGATGATTATTCAAGATACACTTGGGTGATCTTCATTAACAAGAAAAGTGAAACACTTCAAAAGATGCCTAAACTTTTAAAGAGATTACAAAATGAGAAGAGTGTGAAAGTAGTGAAAATCATATCAAACAAGGGTACTGAGTTCCTAAACAAAGTCATAAGAGAATACTGTGAACAAAATGGTGTCCTGCATCAATTAGCAGCTGCTGGAACACCTCAGCAGAATAGGGTTGATGAGAGAAGAAACAAGACTTTGAAGGAAGTAGAGAGGACTATGATCTGTGAAGCATTATTACCTAAGAGGTATTGGGCTGAATCAATCAATACATCATGCTACACACAAAATAGAACCTCAGTGAACAAAAAGCTGATGAAGACACCTTATGAAATATGGAATGGAACAAATTCAAATATCTTATACTTCCATCCATTTGGGAGTAAATGTTTTATCTTAAATCATAAGGAACAACTGAAGACTTTCCAACCAAAATCAGATGAAGGAATCTTTTTGGGATATTCTTCAGTCAGCAAGGCTTTTAGAGTACTGAACAAAAGGACACTCAAACATGAAGAATCCATACATGTTGTGTTCGATGAACCTAAGTTCATTGGAATGAAAAATGAAGAAGTTTCAGAACCTGATGTGAATCGGGAAATCAATGATCCAAAATATGTTGATGTATTAAAAAAGATAAGTGACTTAAAAGTCTCTGATTCTGGAATTAAAGAAGCCCCTGCTGGAGGACCTGCTGGTAACACTACTGATACAACAACAGATACACCTCAAGGATCTTCTGATCCCCCTAGTGGACCTACAACAGACCCTATTGAAGATCAGGTTCTTGTAAATCAAGAAAATCAAGATTTACAATGGTTGAAAGATCACCCTGCTGAACAAGTAATTGGTGATGTACAGCAAGGTGTAAGGACAAAAAGATAACTAGAAGTAATGTTTACTTGTTTTCTATCTCAGATTGAACGTAAAGTTGTTGAACAAACAATTTATGATCCTGATTGGATAATTGCTATGCAACAAGAACTCAATGAGTTTGAAAGAAATCAAGTTTGTACACTAGTTGAGAGGCATGATCATGCAAATATGATTGGCACCAAATGGGTATACAAAAATATACTGGATGAATCTGGTACCATTGTTAGAAACAAGGCCAGACTACTGGCAAAAGGCTATTCACAAGCTGAATAGACTTTGATGAGACATATGCCCCAGTTTCAAGATTGAAGCTATAAGACTATTTTTAGCATATGTTGCACACAAGAACTTCAAAGTATACCAGATGGATGTCAAGAGTGCATTTCTATATGTCATTCTCGGAAGAAGAGGTTTATGTTCAAAGAACCTCCTGGTTTTGAAGTTAAAGATCAAGAAGATAAAGTGTATAGACTCAATAAAGCACTTTATGGACTAACACAAACACCAAGAGCATGGTATGAAACCCTATCTAAATTCTTGGTAAACAATGGTTTTACCAAAGGAACCATTGACAAGACTCTTTTCAGAATCAATGAAGGATACAACACCATGCTAGTGCAGATTTATGTGGATGATATAATATTTGGTTCTGAAAATGAAGTGTTATGGGAAAAGTTTTCTAATCTCATGAAAAGCAAGTTTCAGATGAGTATGATGGGAGAAGTGAACTATTTCTTGGGATTACAAGTGAAGCAATTGCAAGATGAAATCTTCATTCATCAAAAAAAAAATACACCAAGGAGCTGCTGAAGAAGTTTGGTTTGGAAAATAGCACCAAAGTATCAACTCCTATGGGTACAAGCATCAGATTGGATAAAGATAAAGAAAGAAAAGATGTTGATCAGACTTTATACAGAAAGATGATAGGTAGTCTCATCAGACTCACAAAATGGACTGATATATCTTTTGCAAGAGGTGTTTGTGTAAGATTTCAATCTAAACCTAAGGAAAGTCACTTAGCTGCAGTAAAAAGGATTCTCAACTATCTAAAAGAAACCCTGGGAGTAAGGATATGGTATTCAAAATATGGAAGTTTCAAAGTTATATCCTACTCAGATTCTGATTATGCTGGGTGCAAGATTGATAGAAAAAACACCACAGGAACTTGTCAGTTGATGGGAAATAGATTTGTTTGTCCCAGAGAAGGGTACAACTATAGTCAGGGGTGTGAATGACTATAGTGACATTTCAAAAACTTTTCTTATATTTAAAAGCTTTTGGGTAGCAGATAAGTCCCTTCTTTAACTGTAGGTTCAGAGTATATTAGGCAATCACAGATATAATATGCAATGAAATAAAGTGCTATAAAGTAAATTGCTGAAAGTGGTTCAGAGTGGTGTAATCTATTAATCCACTCTTCTCCTGTGATGATTGGAGGAATTCACTTTTGTTTTCACAGATATAATAGGTAGATTGTCCTTGGATACACAAGCTTCACAATCTTCAAGAATATCACTCCCTGGCTTCAAAAGCTTCAGTGACTCAGTCTCTATCACTGCTCCTTGAGAACAAATCTTTCAGCAGCTATCACAAAGGTTGCAACTTATTCTCAGATTCCTCTGATTCAATTGCTTCAGTCGATGTGAATTGGATTCACAGAATTGTGATCAATCTCAGTGCTTGATATGGAATTTGAGTTCTGATTGCTGAGTTGATCTCTAGATGTTTCCTTTAAGTTCAGATAGAAGGCTTTTCAAATTGAAAGAGTTTCTACTTGTTTCTTATCAGACTCTATCGTTGTCTTTCCTGTCTGTCAATGCCTTCTATTTATAGCCTTGATAATCCTTGATTTGAATTTCTGTCTGTTGGCTATTTAATGTGGGGAATAATCCTTGATTTAATTCTTGATTCTCCCTTACTTATATTCTTCTTGATTTCAAAGATCGGATTTTTCCTCAAACGCTCATCGTAAAAATCCATCCTTGATTGATCCTCAATTGATTATGCATTGAATGCTTGATCCTCTGAATATTCTTATTCTTCAAAATCTAAATAAGTAAAGTTTACTTGGCCGCTCCTCGAATGGTTAAATGATCCTTCCGACTTGGATGATTAGTTCTTCCTTCACTGCTTTTGTCCTCACTCGAGCCAATAGTCGCCACTTTTCCGGTTCATCGCTTTCTTTGATTTTACAAGACTCATTGTACTTCACTAATCTTTAATTTGGGTGAGATCAGTGTACACCATATTTGACAATGTATTCCATCATTTGAATTATAACTTAGACTTATCCAAGGTCATCACAGACATCCCTCCTGGTTATAATTCGCACTATAATGTCATCTTGCTTCTCTACTGGTACTTGGCTGGCTTCACTCTGCCGGATTTCTATTTTACTTCGCCATCCTACCAACTAGTACAATACTTGTCTGACACAACTTATATAACATGTCAGACTCTAAGTAAATACTTATACAGAGATTTCTAACTTATTTTAGGCTTGCTATAACAGCTAGTATGGCCATCATCAAAACATAATAAAATGTTCCTAACAGACTTGTTTCCTGGTTTAGCAAGATGCAAAATTCTATATCAACTTCTACTGCAGAAGCTGAATACATTGCTGTTGGAAGCTGTTGTGCACAAGTTTTATGGTTGAGACAACAACTAAGGGATTATGGGATTGAAGAAAGTGAAATTCCCATAATGTGTGATAATACAAGTGCAATAGCAATCACAGAAAATCCTGTTATGCACTCAATGACCAAACACATTGATGTAAGCCATCATTTTATAAGAGATCACGTTGAAAAGAAAGATGTGGTGGTTCTCTATATACCTATCGAAGATCAACATGCTGATATCTTTACAAAGCCTTTGGATCTGAAAGATTTTCTAAGTTAAGAACTGAACTTGGCATTATCAAGGTTGATTGACCTGCTGATAGGTCAGCAGAATACAGGAATTCACCAAGGGGACTAGTCTTTGCCCTGCTGGGTGCGCTTACTTGGCAGATTAGTCATTGGTATCAACAATTTCTAAGTGCTCTTATTGTTTGGACAATTGAGCAAATGAAGTTGCCAAGGGGATTGGTCTTTGCCCTGTTGGGTGAGCTCACTTGGCGATCACCATTGGTATTAACTTCATTTTGTATTATCAGTTGGACAAAACTATGTTGTAAAATGATCACCAGTGCATTTTATGTATCAAGAGGGTCACCGAACCTACTGTAAGAATATCACAGAGTATATTCACAAAGACCTCCGCTAAAGATCATGTCTCATCAAGAAGAAGTCTCATCAAAATGACATTGCCGATAAAGCCGACTTTAATAAAAGTCAACAAATGAGTAAATGGATATTAATCTTATCTTTTTTACAATCACATTACTAGTACATAACGGTTTATTACATTAGTGGGATCAATTAGTGGGACACGTGGCAAAGATCACACTTATTCCAAATTAAATCGTGTGTTTTTGGTACAAGACGCGTAATCGTACATCTCTCGAGATTCCCACCCACTACCTCCACATATATACATACACAGATCAGATATGCAAAGAATTAGATTATATCCTCTCAAATTTCTTACAAGTGTGAAAGCATTGTCTTGACTTTCATCTTCTTCATTCTTTCACATTTCACACAACAATGGCGGCTGAAGATGTTCATCTTGGAACTGCAAAGTGTTAGAGTATATGTCACAGATACAAATGCTACTGATTTAGCAATCAATCTGGGAAGAAGAATCAGAAGATTTGAAGGATTGGAAAATATTCTAAATCTCATATTGAGAAGATTTCATGCAAAATGTCTGTGATTTCTCGGAGAAATATGGTGGTTAGAGATGACAGGAAGCATTTACAATGAATGTTAATGCTCGAGATTGTGGTTTCATCTGACTGGCCGAGAGAGGTCTTTGGATTTGGTCTAGGGAATGGAGCCCCTACAAATCCAGAATCTATGGAGTTAGCAAGGTTGTCTTTTGTTGAATAAGAACAAACTCATCTGCAACAATAGCCTTGAATATAAATGTCAAAAACATTGCCTTGGAGTATAACCTGCTGAGGAAATATATTGCTAAGAATATTTTGGGGTTTGTTGGAAGCCTTGATACATTATCCGGACCCAAAATAGATATGATGATAATCATCTCAATGAGTATGAAATTTGATTGGGTTGGGTTCTTTGTTCATTATATGAAGAAAATAATGACTGATGAAAGAGAAACCATTGCAAAAAGTGTGAAAAAGAAGCAACCTGCTGGATATATGGGTTCAGGTTTCAACATGAAGACAAAACCTTTAGGGTTTATGGTTCAAGCCCTGCTGAATCATTTGGAAATTCTTGATGTTGCTCCATCAACCATAAACAAAGCCAGATATAAGCCAGAGAATAACACTCCTATCCCAGGCTTAGATGATGATGATGAGATACAAGAAATGGAAAGTGATGGTGAGCAGGAACAAAGAACAAAAGCTAGAAGTGATGTGTAACCTGCTGCACCAAAGAAGACAATAGAGAAGAGAAAGGCTGCTGATACTAGAAAGATAACAGAGATGTTAAAGCCAAAGAAGACAAGGCAATCGTAGAGGCCGCCAAATCTACAGTAAGTTTGTACTATCGATGTGCCTCATCGAGCCTTCCGAGCCCGCAGAGATCATCAAGAAAACTACCGCAGATTTACTCAAAGAATAGCTCATGGAGGAATCTAAGAAGAGAAAGGTTGCTAGCAAAGAGTAGTTAGAAGAATCTCTTTGAGTCCCAAGAACAACCTTCTAAGAGAAGAAACCAAGTTTTAAAGAAGAAGGACAAGGAAAAGGTAAAGAATCGAGAGTTCCGGAAGAACAAAGAGAAGTCAATCGTAAGAAGGTGTTGAACAAGAAGTTGGAGAGCCTCACCAGTAGAGGCTACCGAGTTTGTGAATGACCTCGCCGAGACCAAACAACTCAGGGGAAGGAAAGATAGTTGACGTCCCCACCGAGGAGCATGCAATTCAGGGGGAATCCAGTGTGAAACAAATGGAAGTAGTAACACAAATGTACTCGCCAAGAGTCTCATCGACATTTTTGTGATCACTTGAGGAACACTGACTCATCTTGTTGAGACTTTTGGAAGTCAACAATTTCAGAAACCTGCTGCAAAGAAACCTACCATGCCATATGAAAGGAAGGCAAAGAAGTCAAAGAAGTCTAAAGAAGATCCCAACTTCAAAAAGATTAAAAAGTATTTTTCTTGGAAGTTTGGTTTCTACAAGAAACAAAAACCAGCAGCAGAACCTATGTCTAGTTTTGAAGAATGGGCTTTTACAAGTCTTGGAGTGGAGAATCTATTAAGATTAATTGACACATCACTCCTTCAAATGAGGCAGCTGGAGATCATAGAAGATGGGAAACATAAGGGAAATACAATATTTTCCTAAGTATACACCTTTTGATGATAGTGATGATTCATCATCCTCTGATTCAGATGATGATCATCTATGCATCCTGGTGAGTCTAGTGGTGTTGGAAAAGAAAAGTCAAGTGAGCAACCTTGACAAGAGCCTTCTGAAAAGACAGCAGAGCAACTCACCGAGGATGGAAAGTTCATATGGGGGTCAACAGATCGATATCTAGATCAAGAACCGCTTGTCGCATTTACTAAAGATTTGGAAGAGCAAATTGCAGCAGTAAACACTTCTTGAAGATGCTATATTAAGGCTACTGCTGAAGTTATGTTGAATGAGCCGATCAAGTCATTTATGAGGAATCGCCAATATCAAGATAGCATTGACATCGATGAAACCTTAGCACATCTTTCTGTGAAGTACTAAGAGAGATTGCTTGAGGTAGAGGTATATTGGAGGAAAACATGGCTGTTTTTCCCAATATTAGAGAATACATGAAGGTTTAGTCTGTTGAGGTTCAGATAAAGAATCGAACAAAGGTCGAAACCGAGGTCCAAAGTATTGAGGATCCCCAAGATTAGGACAAAGGTTTGATATTTTGTTAGGATTGGAGGAATCCCTCGTGACTAGTTTGGAGGTCACTGAGGAAATGGCTACCGATGGCAAAAATGGACAAGAAGTTGCTAGAGAACAATCAAGAACAACTTTTTGACTATGATTTTAGTGATGAAGAATTTCAATTGCCTCAAGAAGAAGAAGAGCCTCAACAAGAACAAGAACTCACATGGAGGAGGTACCTAATTTGAATGTGGTTGAAGAAGGTCCGGAACTTTTTGTATGGGACAGGACAAGAGCAATTGTGGTGAGGGTACCAAGGGCTGATGACAATGCTGAAGAATCCGCTGAGAACTTTGCTGGTGGTATGGCTGGTATGGCTACTGCAATACCAGTACACATTTTGGAAGAGTTAAGAGCTGTCAGAGATGATATCACACAACTAAGAACTCAATTGACAAGGAGTGAGCAAAGATTTGAAAATTTGGTAAATCTTGTCGAAAATAGAGGAAGAACTACTGAGACAGTTGCATCCAATGTCACTCATTTACAGTTTACCATTAATGATATTTTAAGATAAGTCACTCTTGTCAAGCAGGATGTTTCAAAGAAAGATAAATATATGGTCGAGCAGATTGCATCTTTGCACAAGAAAGTTGATAAGTTGGCTGAGACACCTGACCCTGCTGCACTTGATCCAAAACTTACTAAGAGGATAAACCTGCTGGAGCAAATAATGAAAGGCTGGATTACTTCAGTTGATACTAGAACATAAATAATGGAAGGACAACTGAATAATTTGGTTAACACACAGGAGAGTGTTCTGGGCCTACTGAACCGTTTATTGATGATGTCAATAAGGGGGAAGAAGGTCAGACAACAGAAGCAAAAGAGGCAGCAAGGATCTACAACATGTAGAGATTTGAGGCTGAAATTAATGAATTTAGAGCACCTGCACTTGGCAGAGTACAGTTGACAGATGAATTGTTGAAAGAATTCAAGATTGATTTTTATGCAAGAAGAAGACCCTACCAAGATATGACTTTTCAGGAAGGTCTAAATTCCTTCCTTGGACTAAAATTGTGGGAGACATTGATCAAATCCTTAAAAGCAACTGGTAGAGGAGGTCTTGCTAGAAGATCATCTGAAGGAAGACATGTGTCTGCTGATCAAAGAGCAAAAGATTGTCTAGATGAATTCAAGCTATGCTACATGATAGGAGGATTTAACTGGAATGGTGTCCAGTTAACTTGGCTCAAGCCTAGAAGTGGTGGAAAATTGTGCATACCTGGATTGATTTCTCAAGAATTGAAAATCAATGGATGTTGGATGTGCAAAGAGAAATCAGAGAATATCAACAGAAGGGCGGCCAAGACAGAGATAGAAACTAGATTACCGGACTTATTCTTCTATGCTGTTTAATTTTATGCTGATCCTAGTTGTAATAGCTTTGAACAAATTTGAACACCAATGATATATAAATGAAATTTGTTCTGCTTTTTGTGTTTTTATCTTTTGCTTTGTCAGAAGAGAGGGTATTGGCATCATCACTAAAAAGGGGGAAATTGTTAGTAATATTTTAGTTTTAATGATGAGTGCCAGACTAGCTGTTATAGAGCAAAGGCAAAAAGATGTGTAGATTGAATGTATAGGTTTACTAGAGTTTGATCTTTGTATAGGTTTGATCAAATAAACACTATAAAGAGGTTAGATGACTTAATCAGCAGAACTATCTTGGTCAGTAGAGTGTCTAGGTCAGTAGACTGTTTAGGACCTGCTGATGGTTGAAGGCTGATGGTTCAAACTCAGTAATGAAGGCTAAGGGATCAAACTTAGAATTTAAAGTCAAGGATATGTGATTAGAATTGAGGGAAGTCTATGATGACCTAAACTGATCACATATACCTTGTGTAGAAGGTCTAAGTTCCATAAAAGTTAAGTGGTGACTAGAACTTGGTTATGATTAAAATGGTGTACTCTAACTTCATTATAAAAAGTTAATGAGAAGCGAATCACCGAGGTGTTTATAAAACACAATCGACATACAACTACATCAAAGAGACTTATACAACAAGTATCTGCTGAATGTAAAATTTGAATTAATCCAAGTTTTCTCGGAAGATTAAATGGATAAGGATGTATTACAACCATTGGATTAATCACCAATCAATGGTCAAGATGAAAGGGACGTTGTAAGGATTTCAACCATATTAAATGGAAACAAATCATTGGTTGATGTTGGGTACTCGCCGTAAGGACATTGATGAAAGTCAAGAAGATACAAATGATGTAATTTCGTGAATATTCGTAAAATCCTATAACGGTTGTATTTGAAATTCCAATTCAAATCACAAGATCTACACCTATAAATAGAGGACTCCTGATTCAGATTACAATACACAACACTAAGTCAAGCAACTATGTTTTTGAGCAAGAAATCGATCAAAGTGCAATTTTACCCTGCTGGTATCAACAGAGCTTTAATTTACTGATCAAGGATTTTCTTCAAGTGTTTCTGCAATCAATTTACATCCAGTATACACACTTGAAAACTACAAGCTGCTGATCATTTCATCCTGATCAAAAGTTTGCTGAAAGCTGAATCACTTTCTTGATTCAAACCGTTCTTTTTCAAGAAGAACCTCAAGACAGTGAAGCAATCACCAAGTGTCAAGGATCATTGTGTTTTGTGGTGGAGCTGGTGAAGAAGCAATCATACCCTTCAAGGACAAGTGGAATACTTAGGGACAGCAATCCTACATGTTTCTAGTGTTCTGTTTTTGAAGCCATAATCATTGGTCAAAGACAAAAAGTTTAAGGATTTTTGTAACAGCTACATCAAAAGTCTCTAGTAAATTTCCTCCAACATCATAGGAGAAGAGTGGACTGCTAGGATTACACCACCTGGAACCACTATAAAACTTGCCGATTTTACTTTACGGCATTTACTTTCTGCAATTTACTTAATCTGATTAATTATCACATCAATCTACTGAACTAGCTGCTGAATCACACTACCTGCATTACTGAGTATCCCATACTTAGTATCATCTTTAAAACAACAAGTAACAAGGCTTAATCTAATATATTCTCCTGCAATAAATTCAATAGCCTCAATAGTCAAGATCATCAAGGTCACAGACTATTGACCTTGCCGAGTTTGTAAAACTCAAAAGTTTTTAAGTGTTAAGTTTATTCACAAACTAACCTAAACCTAATAAAAGCTGAAAAATGCAGAAAAACAAATAAAAATGAAGACCATGGGTTTATCCCCCCAACCCAAGAAAAGCTATTTATAGTGGATTGGGAAAAGTGAAAAACAAGCCAACTAAGGCATTCGCCTTCACACATTTTCAGTAAATCGGTGATAACTTTGTGTGTAGTCTCCAATTTGAGTGATTCAAAATGCGTTGAAAAGATCATTCAATCGTCTCCAACTTTCATGAGGAAGTATAGACCGTAAAATGCCTCAAAGGTGGATCAAAATGTAGATGAAGTGAATGTAGGGTTAAAACACCACCGAGCTTCGATCCGTTTAAAAGCTTCGGAAAAACGCCCTTACCCCGATATCTCACCTTCCGGTCATCTCAAACACCTGATTCCTGCACAATAACGCCACAAATACCACACATAATCCTTACATGACACTAGGGTGACCAAGAATACATCAAAACACCGAACAATTTACGAGATTTCTAGACTTTACGCCTTTGTTCTCGAAATGAAAACCGGGGTGTAAAATGCACAGAAACCAAACTAAATGTCTCTGAATACATATAAAACGAGGTATAAACGGGATATAGTCACATAGAAATGATATCCGTGTTGACTCTCATCAATCGACAAAATCAAACTCACTCCGCACTCAAACGAACTTAAAAAGGAGTAAAAGTAGATTTTTCACATTGGTGTCAACCAAATTGAAGCATAGTTAAAAAAAATAAACCATAGAAAAACAGTTTGAAATAGATATGTATCTTAACAGGTTCTAAACAATACTTAAACCTAAGGAATAAAATATTTTCTCGAGGTTGTTAGGAAAATTGACATCTGTGCAGTGATTTACGGAAAAATTCTGTAAATACTAGCGGAATTACGGAATATACAATAATAAAATCGATTTATTAAATACAAAAAATATATCTCGAAAAAGAGAGTTGTTACAGTACAGATCTAATTGAAACTGATCCGGAAAAAAAGAAAATAAATACAGAAAAAATAAAACATATAAAGAGATCAAATTGAGCCGAGCGTATTTCCTTAAGACAATATTGCTCCAATCGCGTACCCACGGTTGCAGACTACTGTCTCCCAGATACAACGACTTACGTCTCTAGTTTAGCGCCACTTACAAAACTCCAGCTCCAGCGAACTATGAAATGCTCCGACTTCTCTTGGACATGACACGACTCAAGAACAATGTATGCTGGAAGTTTGCAGTGACGAAGATGACAAAATTGGTGTTTAATTCTCAGTCATTGGGGTTTCTTATATAGTAGAGAGAAGGCCTCTTGAGACACGTTTTCCTATCCCTCAAGACAAGAAAATTATGACGCCTTAATCACATTATCCAACCTAAATTGTGTCTTAGAAACGAGTTTTTGTTTAATTTCTTCATGAAATTTTGTCCAAAAAATTAATACCAATTAACTACCGGAACGAACTCGAACCGAGCCAGCCGGATAGACGGCATTGTCCGTGTGTGGTAAACCAAGATCCGTCAAAGTCCTCATTCTCGCAAAAATTTCTCATGCCCCTTGGTGCACATCCATAAGTGCAAACTAGGCTCTAAGTCCTCTCTCTCGAGTTTTGCGGCACATCAAAATTTTGAGCTCAGACGGACTACAAGACGCTTCAACTTCTTTTCGACACGACATGACTCATAAACAGTGTATGACAAAATTTTGTAGTGGAGAAGTTGAAAAAATCGATGTTTACTTCTCAATTATTGGGGTATTTATATAGTGGGGAGAATGCCTCTTAAGATGCATTTTCCTTTCTCTGAAAACAAGAAAATTAAGCTGCCTTAGTCACATTAATTAGCCGACCCTGATCGAAATTTTAGAAACACGTTTTTTGTTAGAAAATGTGACTTGACATCTAATCTGATTTGGCTGAGTACTAAGTCAGCTGAGTAATCAGCAGGGCTAAGTTAGCTGAGCAAAGTCAGCAGGGCAATGTCAGCAGGTTACGTCTGGTGGAATCAGCTGAGCTGAGTTCACATCTGGGGCATTTTAGTCAATCTGCTAGCAGGTCTTTATGTCGGCTAGGTCTAGGGTTTTGTGACTATAAATACTCATCTGTTGTAACCTAGAATATTCATAGAAGGAGCAACATCAGTATCAGGAAATTGCGTATGCAATTGCAGAGTCTGTAAAATCTCCAGTGATAATATATTATCCTTGTTTCTGCCCATTGACTAGTCGGCATATTGCCGGAAACCACGTTAAATCATGTGTTATTATTTCTTGTGTGATTTATGCTTTCTCGATTATTCTTGATTATTGCAATCCGTTTTTTTATCCCTGATGGTCATGTTATAACAAACTGGTATCAAAGCGACGAGGTTATCATCAGGGAATCCAAAATCTGTTCAAGTTAGGTTGATTGTCACCATGGTCGTAATTGACTCTAGGTTCTGGGATTAACGCTAACTTTCCGGCGAGATCAAGATGTATGGGTTAGATGTAGATATTGAGGAATTCATAGGTAGGAACAATTTCAATTTGTGGCAAATCAAGATGCATACTCTATTGAAGAAACTAGGGCTCTGGGCTCCATTGACAAAATCGGTGGATGGAGGAAACGTTGAGATGGCCAATCTGGAGAAGAAAGCACATTCAATAATTTTGTTGTGCTTGTCTGATGATGTTATCACTGAAGTTGCTGAAGAGGATTCAACAGCAGGGCTATGGCTGTTGCTTGAGAGTCTGCATATGAAAAAGTCGTTGACCAACAATTTGCTGATGAAGAAACGTCTGTTCACTTTAAAGATGCGTAAAGAAATGCCTCTCAGAGATCATCTGGAAAATCTTAACACAATATTTCTTGATTTAAGGAGTAGTGGTGTTAAGATCAAAGATGATGATGCAGCTCTAATTTTGTTGGTATCACTGCCAGCATCATATGAGAATTTTGTGCAGTATTTTATTGTTGGGAGAGACACATTGTCATTGGAGGATGTTAGGGCATCTCTTCATAATCTAAAGCTAAGGCATAATGCGCCGCATAGGTATAGACAATTGGGTCATTGGTTTGGTTGCTAGTAGCAGATTGCAAAGAGAATGGAAATCCTGAAAAGCACACATTCATGAAGGGTGATTCCAAAGAAATTAATGCAAATCTTGTCTCGAATCAATCTGAGTGTTGACAAGCAAGTGGAGCTTCATGTCCATACACACCGAGTTTGCGTAACTCTGGCGAGAACAAATAACACTAATCTGCACTTGGTTGTGCATATGAACTTGAAGAATCAAGAGTCAATCTGGTGGAACCAAAATCTGGAGGTTAGCTGAGTGAAGGTCTACTGATTTAGTACCTGTTGAGTGAAGGTCAACTGAGTAGTGGAATGTTCAAGTCTGGGAAGTCGGCTGAGTAAAGAGTCAGCTGAGTCCATCTGTCAGCAGGGTGGTGTCTACTGAATCTGTTGAACATGTCTTTGGTGGTTCTACATCAGTGTCTCCGAAGTCTCACTGAGTGAAGTCACTTAAGCATCCGTGAATATGTCTGAGGTGTGAGTTCCCATCCTGAGTTAAGTCTCATCCGAGAAGTCTCACCAAGTCTCATATGTTCACATCCGGTCACCAAAATCTAAATCTGCAAATCTGCTTTGGTTGAAGTTGAATCAAGAACTCGGGCCGAGGTGATTACATCTCTGTAATCACATCTTTTGGTGATCAAGTCTGAATTTGTTGATCACATCTATTCTCAACTCAATCAAGTCTCAATCATAATAGCATAGAATCTCATCCAATCCGGGAGGTTCTCATCTAAAGTTGGTTTCTCATCTTGAGTTAACTCTCATCCGGAGGAATCACATCGAGAGTCGTTAAGTCCAAGAAAGAGGAGGAATGCAGCACAAGACATCCGGCATTGATGAATGCATCCGCACAAGATATCCGGTTATACATCAGTTTGAACGAAAGTTCAAGTCAAAGGTGGAGATTGTTAGAAAATGTGACTTGACCTCTCATCTGATCTGGCTGAGTACTAAGTCAGTTGAGTAATCAGCAGGGCTAAGTCAGCTGAGCAACGTCAACAGGTTACGTCTGGTGGAATCAGTTGAGCTGAGTTCACATCTGGGGTATTTTAGTCAATCTGCTAGCAGGTCTTTATGTCGGCTAGGTCTAGGGTTTTGTGACTATCAATACTCATCTGTTGTAACCTAGAATATTTCCAGAAGCAGCTGCGTCAGTATCAGGAGCAATTGCGTATGCAATTGCAAGTCTATAAAATCTCCAGTGATAATATATTCTCCTCGTTTCTGCCCGTGGACTAGTCGGTATATTGTCGGAAACCACGTTAAATCCTGTGTTATTGTTTCTTGTGTGATTTATGATTTCTTGTTTATTCTTGATTATTGCAATCCGTTTTTTATACCTGACGGTCCTGTTATAACATTTTGGTTTAATTTCCTAAAAAATTAGGTTAAAAAATTAATACCAATGAACTGTAAGAAATGCAAATTGATTATGGTCATTAGTTGCAGTTGGCCCGATTTATTATCATCTTTCATTAATGAAGTTATTTATGTGATCTTTCATTAGATCCTTCATTTTGTCATCTCCCCTTAACAAAGTATATCAATTACCACTGGTTTATTTACTGTAGTTTAATGTAATTTTCTTGATGGGTGAAAATTAACCGCGGTTTACTAAATTGTAGTATGGGTCCCAAGTTTAGCCCTATAAGTAGCCTGCACACCATCAGTACAGACTCATTCAGTTTTTGGGAATAGACTGGAAGATATCATATTCACTCTCTGAAGGTTTAAAGGTTAGCATAGTAAGGATTTCTTTCTTTTGTGAAGAAACTTGAATTGTAATGGCTGGAGGTATGATCTATTTAATTTATGTTATTATTTCCGCTGCAATGTTGTCTCTGTTTTTTTATGTTAGAACTAACATGTGGTGTCAGAGGTTACTCAATCTGTTTGATTCAGTTTATGAATAACTGCGATTGTTGTTTTTAATTTTGTGTTACCGTGGAAAGCTGAATAGTGAAATATTATCATGCCAGCATGCGGCAATACATGGCTGGACAATTTGAATGTCACTAAAATGTGCAATTTTCAGGATAATTTCTATAAAATTGGACATATATTCTAAGTATATGTATGGTATAAGATAATCTAGTTAGAGAGCCTTGTGTGTTATTCAAGGTACATATATTGATGTCAATTGTATATATTTGTATTGTTTTTCATGGAAGTGCAATGCATCCATCTGCAAACTCTTTCTGGCCATTCAAATTTTCATTTTTTTTTTTATTAATATAATATTGGAATGGCACAATCTGACAATACATATTCGAAGGTAAATGTTTTATTTTGGTGAGTTTTAAATTACCATATGTGTCATTTTAATATTATATTAATAAAAAAATGGGATGGGATAAAATGGAGAGTAGGGAATGGAGACTCAGTGTATGTATTTCATGACGCTTGGACAAGTCGGCAACCTTCGATCCGCATACCTTTTGCAGGGCATGAGCTCCCACCCGATTCCAAGGTGTTAGATTTATTCATTCCTCATTCCAGAGCGTGGGATATGCAGTGGGTTCACTGGGTATTCAGCCATAGGAGTCGGATGCCATTCTGGCGACCACCATAGCCCCTAGTGGGCATCCAGATAGGCGGATTTGGCATTATGATCACAATGGAGTTTATACAGTTCGGTCTGGGTACTTCCTGGCCTTATCACTCTGTCAGCCATCTTTTGTGACAGGGCCAGCTTCTTCGGGCGGGAAGAGTAAGAGTTGGAGGAGTTGTTGGCAGCTTCCTGTGTAGCCACGTATTCAGCATTTCTTGTGGAGGTGCCTGCATGATTGTCTCGCTACTGGCCAGGGATAACAGAGGAGGCAAATGGGGGATGGCCGTTGTCTGGCATGTGGGGAGGGTCTGGAAACTTTACAACATGTACTTTTCGAGTGCGAGATGACATATAAGCTTTGGCAAGTGTCTCCATTTTATGGGAGCTTTGAGCGCTTTCGTTCCGCTTCCTTTGTGGATTTCTTTATGCGATTAGTGGAGGATCAGGGTGTTCAGGGCACCGTGAGATTTGTGTGGCTCGCGTGGGAGATTTGGAAGGCGTATTGCTCTGCGGTTTTTGATGATCAGGCTGTTTATGTCTCCGCGGTGTGTACACCCTCTCTGGCAGCATCGGCGGAGTATGCCGAGGCTATTGAGGTTTATCGGACGCAGGTCCCGCTCCATTCTTTGTTGATAAGTGGGTGCGGCCACCAGAGGGAGTTATAAAGGGAAATGTTGATGCGTCAGTTACTGAGGCAGGAGCAGGGGTTGGAGTCATTTTCCGAGATTCTCATGGGATAGTTCTTCATTTTTTTGAATATCACTTCGATCCAGGAGACTTGGTGGAATATATGGAGTTAAAGGCTATTTCCTTGGCTTCGGAGGAAGCGCGTCATTTGGGGATTCAGCGCCTACAAGTAGAGAGCGATTGCTTGGCGTGTGTCTCGAGGCTCCGCAGACCTGTTGAAGATCTTACGGTCCATGGCTGTCTATTACAAGACTGTTTGGCCATGTTATCTAGTTTCATATCTGTTTCTTTTACTTTTATTCGGCGTTTGGGGAATGTCCCTATGCACCTTTTAGCTCGACATGCTTTGTTAGTTTTGACTCGAACATCTTGGGGTACCTCGCCCCCGGTTGACGGTTTGGCCGCTTGTTTGGCGGATGTTGCTTAATAAAAGTTATTTTTTCTCAACAAAAAAAAAACCATATGTGTCGTACTAATATTTGCTAATTTTTCAAATAAACAACTTGTTTATGTTAAATTTTATGGGAAATCAAGGATAAACACACAATCTAGAATATTTTTAAGTAACATGACAGCTACATATTTTTTATAGGGAGAAGGACAACTGCATAATTTTTATAGCGAGAAGGACAAACAGTAAATCCTGAAAATCAGTGAATCTCCCCAGTGAATCCCGAAATTAGTGAATTTCGACAGTGAATCCCGAAAATCAGTGAATTTCGACAATGAATTTTGAAAATTAGTGAATTTCGATAGTGAATTTCGGCAGTGAATTTAAATAGTGAATTTAAAAATAAGTGAATTTTGACAGTGGATAAATAGTTTTGTCCTTTATGCAAAAGTTTTAAAAGACTGTCCTTCTACTCAATTGATGAAATATTTCTGTCATTCCCTCATTCCCCCTAAATTTTATTTGAGATAACATGTCTAACATTTATGGAATGCGAAAATATGTTTACTGTTCGATGATTATTGTGTTTTATTCACGTTTAGTTTGGGGATTAAATAGTGAGATGTACTTTTGTTCATATTATGTCACATTACGGTACTTTGTTTTACACTTGAGAAAACCAAAGCATCTTAAGTGTTTAACGAGTATAAAATATTTTATTACATTTTGTTAGTAATGAAATAATGACATATAATAATCACATTATGAATATTGATTAAAACAAAATTTAATAATTTTATGGCAATTATTATATAGGTAGTTATCATACCCCAAAATGGAGATGACTATTTATAAGAATAATTGAGATAAAATAGGAGATTAAATTTATTTTGCGAGAGTGATTATCTATTTGTCTAAAGGTATATGTGATTATTCTTGCTTATTTATCTACTAGTTTTATAATTTAGTTAGTAAATTCTATGCTAGTGTGCAACCTTTGCCTAAAGGTAGGTCTTGAATTTACTTTATAATTGGATGGTGTATGCTTCATTGCTTATATTTGTTGTTCTTGGTCATTGCAGTTTTTCCTACTACTGCTTTCTTTGATTCATCTAATGTTCCAATGCTATCTGGTGATAACTATTCTGAGTGGAAAGATCCTGAGCTTTTGACTTTAGGGTGCATGGACCTGGATTTGGCTTTTTGTGTGGACGAACCACCCGTCCCCACGTAATTTAGTAGGCCAAGTGATAAGTTGGCTTATTGATGACAGTTAAAATATACCTATTTATGTCATCAATTCTAACCTTAAATCAGAGTTAATTACATATATTTCATATTAAATCACGTGTTTATATTTATTATTTAATGATAAGTGATTATTAATGTGATAATTGGTATTTAGTGTTTTTATTATAAAAGAGCAATTAATTGTGTGATAAATGCTTGATTTCGCAGATCGTGAATTAATCGGGAGGATAATTGTCATGCAATCGGAAATCTCAAGATAAATAAGGAAGAAAATCGGAGCATTAATGAAGAGACAAATCGGATCGGCATAGAAGAGTGAAGTGGGGAACAAGTCACGACGGCCGAAATTGAAAACGCCAGAAAGAGGAGGCTCGGTCGACCGAGCCATGCCATTCGGTCGACCGAGCCATGCCATTCGGTCGACCGAGCGTAACTGTTCGGTCACCCGAGCCTAATCAGATTAATGCGTGCATATCTTCTGGATTCTCCCTATGTCGGCTACAACTCCTATATAAACAGCAGCCACGATGTTGAGAAAAACTACCAACCTACAAAACACAATACTACAATACTTTTAGTTTATCAATATAGTTCTTTTTATTTTATATTATGTTGCTTCATCACGGAGGCGATGGATTCATCGATTAGAGATTGCATTAAAGGATCGGAGGACCCTCCGTCTACGAGGGTAATGTCTATCCAAATATGTCGTTTTTATTCGTAGATCTATTTTATTTCGTTATGGAGTAGTCGTTTGTGTATTGATTTCGTGATGTAGTTAATTAACAAACCCATATTCATGTAGATCTAAGTCGTAAATGCGAAGCGTTTTATGAGCAAATTATAGAGTCACCGGTCTAGATCTACCACGGTCTATATGGTTAGATCTAGCCATCAAGATTCTAGTAATTTTCGTGAAACGACTTCGCCACGTCGTGCTTTCGCTTTTCATATACACATGTAATAGATCCGCCAAATTTGTACATCGTTCTCGTAAATTAATATGATATATTGTGAAAATTGCCATGTTAAATAGGACATAAGTTAGCCGATCGTTTAGGAGGTGTGCCAACCTGTCCACGGTGGTTGCCTAGACGAGGTGACGATTTTAGATCGGCATCCTTAGTTTGGTATAGCATGATTGTTATATGATGTTCTATCCTGTCCAAGGAAGGATTCGTAATTAAGCATAAAGATCTTCTATCCGTTCACGAAGTAGATCCAGTTTAGGGGATAGCTCCCATAGCCAAAATATAATCAACCTTAATGTCTTTTCTGTCTCGGCTTATATATACGTATATGGGGAGTAATTACTACTAAGCGTAATCAATACCGTTTGTTTGAGTCTTATAAAACCATAAAAGTAAGTGTTTTAGTGTCTCTTCAGATTGTTAGTCTTTGTGTTTTCTATCGTGTCAACCTTTATTTCTACGTTATTGTTGGTGGAGACCGCCCCTTTAATCTATTTTTAGTTTAATAACGTTGTACTTGTTTAAGCCGAGTCTCTGTGGGATCGACCTCGACTCTATTTAGCTATACTACGATTGAACCTAGTTCTCTTGCTAGTAGGTTATTTAGGTATCGAGTTATTTTTATAACTTGACCGTCATCACTTATGAATGGTGGGAGCGATCTAACCGTCTCAGTTTGATGTTCATAATGCCAAAGGTTCCAAAGGCTGTTAGGGATTCAATCCCCAAGGCCAATCGAATCACAACATATATTAAAGCAACTGAGGAACAATTTGTGAGCTCTGATAAGGCTAAGGCCGGCACCCTGATAAAAAGACTCTCCATTATGACATATCACAATAGAAAGAGTGTGCGCAAGCACATTATGGAAATGAAGGACATTGCTGCTAAGCTGGGTGCCCTGGATATTGAGATTTCTGAATCATTCTTGGTGCATTTCATTATGAACTCTCTTCCCTATGAGTTTGGGCCGTTTAAGATCTCTTACAACGCACATAAAGAAAAATGGTCTCTTAATAATTGCTTGACCATGTGTGTTCAAGACGAAGAGAGGTTGAAGCATGAGACTCTGGAAAGTGCCCATTTTTTGTCTCATGTCAAGAGAAATGCCAAAGGGAAAGGCAAACATGTACTTGTCAAGAAAAATGACATGAAGGACAATAGTCGTTTCTGTAGAATGGCAGGTCACTAGAGGAAAGATTGCCATATGTTCAAGGAACGGCTTGACAAGAAAGGTAATCTCAATTTTGTGTGTTATGAATCTCATTTTACTGAGGTTTCTGACAATATTTGGTGGGTTGATTCTAGTTGTTCAATTCATATTGCCAAAACTATGCAGGACTTCCTAAACATGATAAGACCCGTTAGGAAGTGAGCAGAGCATCTATTCTGGAAACCAGATGCGCGGGAACTTACAGACTCATTTTGAGATCTAGTTTTCATTTGGATTTGGAAAACACTTTTTATGTACCGTCTTATTCCAGAAATTTAGTTTCTGTATCAAGATTGTCACATTTGGTTTTGGATTTAATTTCCATGGTTCTGTTGTTGACTTTCTGAAATATAATAAAATTGTTGGTTCTGGAATTTTAGATGGCTTATTTAAATTTGAGCTAGACCCCATGTATGAGAATAAACTTCTATCCTTGCATACTGTTAATTCTGGCATTAAGCCTTGTATTGTCAATGAGAATTCATCTAGACTTTGACATACGAGATTGGGTCATATCTCGATCGATAGAATTAAAAGGTTGGTGAATGATGGAAATTTGACATCTCTTGATTTTACGGACTTTGGAAAGCAAACCAACATTTCCACTAAAGGTGCCAAAAGAAGTTCTCAACTACTATAGATTATACACATTGCCATTTGTGGACCATTTCATAACCCCTGCCTGAATGGTCAAAGATACTTCAAGGTATATGTATCTCTATCTTCTATTTGAGAAATATGAGGCAGTAGATGTCTTTAAGGTATTTGTTATGACGGATCGATCAAGAAGTGATAGTGATTGTGAGTAAAGATAATCAATTAACAAGTAAACAAACATAGAAACAAGAAGAACACAGATTTAACGTGGTTTCCGGTAATGTAGCGACTACACCACGGACAAACGAGAATATTTATCATCACATGAAAGTTACATCAAGTTACAATTAATACAGACGGTATTTATAGCCTTAGGAATCCAACCCTAACCGACTAAACAGCCAAACCAAGTAATGAATGAAATACCCCAGAAGTAACCTTATCCAAAACCGAAAACCATGCAGACGTATTCCCCAAGTAATGCCGAGAACCAACTCCGCAGCCTCCAACAGATGATCAATCTGCCAACCTCCTTCAGCAGAACACCAGACTCAGTAGACACCTTCCTGCTCTGCTGACCACAATAGTTTCCCGAGACTCTGCTGACGAGGTGACTATCACACGCATAAGACAAACTCAGCAGCATAGTTTAAGTCACCAGTACAAATATCCACATTGAATTCAACTTCATGCAGGCTGACTACATGCATAACCAAGTGCCATATTTCCTCCTTTGTCTTCAGTTATGAATACCTCAGCAGACCCCCATCTTCATTGAGTATTCCCAGAATTAGATTAACAGCTTTGGATATTCAACAAGTCCATACTTAACTGAAAATTGCCCCTTGGAACTAGTTTAGTGAACATATCAGCAGGATTGACATCAGTGCTGATCTTCTCCACTTTGACCCTCCTCTTATTCCTCAGAAAATGGTACCTAACATCAATGTGATTGGTTCTTTCATGATGAACGTGATCCTTAGCCAAACATATTGCACTGAGACTGTCACAATACACCCTGGCTTGATCTTGATGCAGACTCAGATAATTGACTAGCCCTTTTAACCAGATTGCTTCCTTTGCTGCTTCTGTCATTGCCATGTATTCTTCTTTAGTAGTAGATAATGTCACTGTACCCTATAAAGTTGCCTTCCAACGTACTACAGAACCACCCAAAGTAAACACATACCCAGTTATAGTCTCCTTCTATCCACATCAGCAACATAATCAGAATCACAGCACCCTATGACAAAACATTGAGTACCACCTCTATAAATAAGTCCAATATCAGATGTACCCCTAAGGTACCTAAATATCCTTTTTACTACTTTCTAGTGTTCCTTTCCAGGTTAAGCCATAAACCTGCTGACAACACTGACTGCCAGAGCCAAATCAGGCCAAGTACAAACCATGACATACATTAAAATTCCCACTGCACTAGCATATGGAACCCTTGACATGTATTCTTCCTCTTCAGCTGACTGTGGAGCAAACACTGTAGATAGATGTAGATTTGGTGCCATTGGAGTATCTATAGGTTTGTCTATTGACATGCCAAACCTAGATAGTATCTTTTCAATATATCCCTGCTTAGACAGGAAAAACTTCCCCTGCTTCCTATCTCTATAGATTTCCATTCCCAGAATTTTCTTTGCATTCCCCAAATCCTTCATCTCAAATTCAGCCTTGAGCAGATTCTTCAGATTTTGAATATCAGACTTGTTCACAACAGCTATCAGCATATCATCCACATACAAAACCAGATAGATGATTGAACCATCCTTCAACTTGTTGTGTTAAACACAGCAATCATGTGGACTCCTGGTATAACCCTGCTGAATCATATAACTATCAAACGTCTTATACCACTGTCTTGGGGCCTGCTTAAGTCCATACAATGACTTCTTCAACTTGCAAACATATCCTTCCTTGCCAGAAACTTGGAAACCCTCTGACTGGGTCATATATATTTCCTTATCTACAACTTCATGTAGAAAGGATGTCTTCACATCTAATTGCTCAAGTTCAAGATTCTGATGTGCCACTATTGCTAACAGCACCCTGATGGAAGTGTGTCTGACCACTGAGAAAATATCTCTTCATAGTCTACCCCCTCTTTCTGACTGAACCCTCTTGCAACTAAACATGCCTTATATCTGATATCCTCGGCAGATGTCATTCCTTGCTTTTTCTTGAAGATCCATTTGCAGCTGACCACCCTTATATCATGTGGTTGTTTGACTAGATCTCAATTCCCATTCTTCTGAAGTGACTCCATTTCTTCTCTCATGGCAACAAGCCATTGGGATGCCTCAAAACATGCCATAGATTCCCTGTAAGTGTTTGGTTCAAACCCATCCACTTCTTCAGCTACCTGTAGTACATATCCAACCATATTCTCCTCAAACCCATATCTCTTTATGGGTCTGATATTGGTCTTCCTTGTTCTATTGAGACCTATACCCTGCTGACCAACATCAACTGTTTGATTATCTGCTGACCCTTGTTCAGCAGACTGGCTTGGATTCAGTTCTGGATCTACTGAGTGCTGATTGTCCTCTGCTGAGTCTTTCAATTCAGTAGACTCTACTTGAAGCTCCACCTGTTTGTCAACCTTCTCTGTTCCAGATCCAATTTCAGATTCAGATATGGCCCTCACAGATGAGTTGAGCATAGAATTTTCATCAAAGACTACACTTTTGCTGAGTATAACCCTAATCTCACCTGATGACCAGATTTTATACCCTTTTACTCCATCTCCATATCCAACAAACACTCCTTTCTTGGCTCTAGGATCCAGTTTACCTTCACTGACATGATAGTAGACTGTGCTTCCAGAAACCCTTAGACCAGAGTAGTTTGCTGACTTTCCTGACCAAATCTCAAGTGGTGTTTTGAGCTTGATCCCAGTGTGAGGCCCCCTGTTGATTAAGTAGCATGCTGTGTTAACATATGACGATACGATATGCCACCTTTCCACGTGGAATTATCTGAATGGTCCAGCTGGAATGCGGAGAGAGTCCAGATATGACGAGGATGTCGAGCCGGGTGAACCTTCTCGACATGAACGAGATCATATGTATGATAAAGTAATTATGTTAAAGGTTTCCGCATCGGCACGACCATGACGATGACCATCGAGTCGATATCAGCAGACGCTTCAGTCCGATATCTGAGGAGTAACTTGGACAGGAAGCCAAGGTCATATTTCTCAATAGACTAAACCGCCCTTAATTTAGGGCAGAAGAGGGACATGTGCCTATAAATACATACATCCAGGAACTACGTGGGGCTTGATTCCTGGACATCAAACAGGATACGTAGGCAATTCAAGATACATTCTTGAACACAGCCGTACAATATGAAAACTCTCATCTTTCCATAAAAGGCACCATCTTGTTTATATTGCATCTTCTTTCTATTTCACCCCTAGATTCCAAGTAGCCTTGACACATCACTGGTGCTTTATTTAGCATCATCAACATCATATGCCCAAAATATTCTTGCCAGACCAGAATTAGAGAGCATGCACCTTGCCCTCTCCAGAAGAGTTTGATTCATTCTTTCTGCAACACCATTCTGTTGTGGAGTATCTCTGACAGTGTGGTGCCTAGCAATGCCTTCATTCTTGAAAAATTCATCAAACTAAGACCAACCGAATTCCAGTCCATTATCAGTTCTAAGTCTCTTGATCTTCTTCCTTGTCTAATTCTCAACCAGTGCCTTCCACTGCTTGAAGTGCTTGAATGCTTCACTCTTATGCTTTATTCTAATTACCCAAACCATCATTGAATAATAAAGACACAAAGTACCTGTGACCACCCAGTGACTCCACCCTTGAAGGTCCCCAACAATCAGAATGGACATAATCAAGTGTCCTTTTTGTGATATGAATTGATTTTGGGAATTTGCTCCTATATAGCTTCCCAAACACACAACGTTCACAATATTCCAGCTCCTTGACCTTATGTCCCCCAAGTAGATCAGACTTAGACAGAATTTGCATCCCTCTTTCACCCATATGGCCCAATCTCATATGCCACAACTTAGTTAGCTGTGACTGGTGAACTTCTGATGATGCTATAGTGGCAGAACATGATACAGTAGACCCTTGTAAGGTATACAATGTCCCATGTCTGATACCCATTAGAATCACAACTGAACCCTTATAGACATTCACCACTCCACCTTCACCCCTGAACTTGAATACTTTGCTGTCTAGAAGAATAAGTGATATCAAATTCTTGGTTATTTGTGGAACATGCCTAACCTCATTCAGTGTACAGAATTTACCATCATGTGTCCTCAATTGAACAGATCCAATCCTAACTATTTTGCTGACATTGCTGTTATCCATTGCAATATGGCCTCCATCCACCTACTTATAAGTTGAAAACCACTCCCTATTTGGAAACACATGATAAGATGCCTAGTGTCCAAAATCCACACATCTCTGTGCCTGCGGACTCTGAAACTTCTAAGGCCAGATCTTCTTCAAAGTTGGTGTCTTGTTCTGCCAATGCAACATTACCCTGTTGCTTCTTTCTTTTTGGACATTCATTTTTCCACTGTCCCTGCTCCTGGCAGTAATTACAGATATCCATAGCTTTAGGTCCCTTGGAAGTTCTCTTGGTTTTTTTCTTTCTAGAATTTCTGGCCCTCTGCTGATTCCACTGGCCACCAATCCAGTAGACTGACTGTCTGTCCCAGAACCAGATACCTTATGGCGTAGCTCTCGAGCATGGAGTGATAATCTTACATCCTCCAATGACACTGAGTCCTTCCCAACAATAAAGGATTGCACAAAGTTCTCATATGATGCAGGCAATGATCTAAGTAGGATCAATGATGCATCATCATCTTCAATCTTCACATCAACATTCCTTAGGTCAAGAAATATTGTGTTAGCTGATCTAGATGATCCCTCAGCTGAGTTCCCTCATGCATCCTTAGGCTGAAAAGACGTTGTTTCTATAACAACTTGTTGATTAGGGACTTTGTCATATACATACTCTCAAGCTTGGCCCACGGCTTCTCTACTGTGTTCTCTTCAGCAACATCTGTGATAATATCATCTGACAAGCACAACATAATTGTTGAATGTGCTTTCTCCTCCAGACTGGCTCTCTCAACGCAAGACTTCTTTCTGTTGATTTAGACAAGGGACCCCAAATCCCTGTTGCTTCAACAAAGCACGCATATTGATCTGCCATAGACTAAAACTGTTTCTTCTTGTAAACTTGTCAATCTTGATGTTTAAAGCAGACATATTTCTCACCAGAAAAGCTTGCGTAGATCTCAAATCCTAGCGTCAATTATAACCTTGGTGCCAATCTACCTTGCTTAAAAGAGATAAACATATTTCTTGATGAACCTCGACGCTCCGATACCAGTTTGTTATGACGGATCGATCAAGCAGTGATGGTGATTGTGAGATAAACAATTAACAAGTAAACAAATATAGAAACAAGAAGAACACAGATTTAACGTGATTTTTGGAAATGTGCCGACTACTCCACAAACAAACGAGGATATTTATTATCACAAGAAAGTTACATCAACTTACAATTAATACAGACGGTATTTATAGCCTTGGGAATTCAACACTAACCGACTAAACAGCCAAAACAGGTAATGACTGAAATGCCCCAGAAGTAACCTTATCCAAAACCAAAATCCATAAAGACGTGTTCCCCAAGTAATGTTGAGAACCAACTCAAGACCTCCAAATAGATGATCGATCTCACGACCTCCTTCAATGAGAACACTGCAGACTCGTGAGACACCTTCGTGCTTTGTTGACCACCACAGTTGCCCTAGACTCTGCTGAGTATCACATTCAGCAGACCAAACTCAGCAGCATAGTTTAAGTCACCATTAGAGTATTCAAGGCAGAAGTGGAGAAACAAAAGGAAAGAAAAATTAGGATCGTTCGATCTGACAGGGTGGTGAATATTTTGGTAGGTTCAAGGAAAAAGGGAAAGCTCCTGGTCCATTTGCTAAGTTCCTTAGTGATGAAGGCATCATTGCACAAGTTATAATTCCTGACACACCTCAACAAAATGGTGTTGTTGAAAGAAGGAACCGTACTATTATGGGCATGGTAAGGAGCATGATTAGCAATTCAAAGTTACCTATATCCTTATGGAGTGAAGCACTAAAAACCGCAATTTATATTCTAAATAGGGTTCCGACTAAAGCAATTTCTAAGACTCCATTTGAAATTTGGTGTGGCTGGAAACCTAGTTTGAGACATTTACACGTATGAGGTTGTCCAGCTGAAGTAAGGGTTTACAACCCGCTCCTTAAGAAGTTGGATGAAAGAACCACAAGCGGTTTCTTTATTGGTTATGCTATGAACTCAAAGGTTATAAGTTTTATTGTCCTTCTCATACTCCTAAAGTTGTTGAATCTAGAGTTGTTAAGTTTCTTGAAGATCATGATGTTAGTGGGAGTAACCTGCCTCGCATGGTGGATTTTGAAGAAGTGAGGGAATCATCTACGACACCCTTACCTGTTGAAATGTTGATTGTACCTCAATCTAATCCATTGGATTCTATTGAGGATCAACCAACACAACAACAACCAATTGAGGATGCATTTGAAGAATCACCTATATTTGATAATCCTAATGTTCATGATGCACCTAGAGAAGTGGTAGTGCGTAGATCTTCGAGACCTAGAAATCCAGCAATTTCTAGTGACTATATTTTATACCTCCAAGAGTCCAAATTCGATGTTGGACCTAAGGATGATCCTATAATGTTTTCTGAGGCAATGAGTGGAGAATCCATATTATGGTATGATGCCATGAAAGAAGAGATGGAATCAATGGCTAAGAATAATGTTTGGAATCTAGTCCCTTTACCAGAAGGAGCCTTTGTTGTTGGAAATAAATGGGTCTTTAAGACCAAAAGAGACTCAACTGGTAATGTGGAACGATATAAATCCAGACGTGTTTCCAAGGGTTTCACTTAGAAAGAAGGCATTGATTACCATGAAACCTTTTCTCCAGTATCTAAGAAGGATTAATTTTGAATAATCATGGCCTTAGTACCTTATTTTGATTTCGAGCTACATCAAATGGATGTGAAAAGGGCTTTTCTAAATGGGGATCTTGAGGAAGAGGTATTTATGTGTCAACCCAAGGGCTTTAATGATGGGAATAATGACAAGCTTGCTTGTCGTTTGAGGAAATCTATATATGGGCTAAAACATGCTTCCAGACAATGGTATATCAAATTTCACAATGTTATCTCTTCATTTGGTTTTGTTGAGAATATCGTTGATCAGTGTATATACCTTAAAGTAAGTGGAACCAAATATATATTCTTAGTCATGTATGTAGATGACATTTTGTTGGCAAGTAGTGATTTGGGGTTATTGCATCAAACTGAGCAATTCCTTGTCCAGAATTTTGAAATGAAGGATATGTGTGAAGCATCATATGTCATTGTCACAGAGATAGGTCCAAAAGGACGTTAGGTCTATCTCAGTTGGCCTACATTGAAAAGGTTTTGGACAGATTTGGGATGCAAAATTGTTCACCCCTTGCAGCTCTCATTGTCAAAGGCAAAAAATTTAATGTGACTTAGTGTCCGAAAAATGCATTGGAGATGAATCATATGAAGGAGATTCCATCTGATTCACTTGTTGGGAGTCTTATGTATGCAATGGTTTGTATCAGACCAGATATTGCATTTGCAGTAGACGTGTTAGGCATATGTCAAAGTAATCCTGGATTGGAGTTGGAAAGTTGCTAAGAGGGTTCTTAGATTTTTGCAAGGGACCAAGGATTTCAAGCTCACATACAAGAATTCTGACCTTTTGGAAATAATCGGATACTCGGATTCTGATTTGGTTGGATGCAAAGATTCTGGAAAGTCTACTTCAGGATACATATTCTTTTTTCCTAGAGGAGCGGTGTCTTGGAGAAGCATTAAGAAGACTAATGTTGCAACATCCATGATGGAAGCAGAATTTGTTGCGTGTTATGAAGAACTTCGCAGGCATTATGGTTGAGGAATTTCCTCACTGGCCTTAAGGTGGTCGATCGTGTGGATAGGCCTTTATGAATATTTTATGACAACTCGGCTGCTATATATTTTTCAAAGAAAAATATGAGTGGGAGCCGTAGTAAACACATCGACATTAAATATATGAAACTCAGAGATCATGTTCAGAGGCGAGATATCTCTATTGAGCATGCTAGCATCACTATGATGATTCCTGATCCTATGACTATGGGATTGTCGGCCTATGTATTTAAGGATCATGTAATCAGTATGGGGCTCATTAGATGTTTGTAGATTCGCTATTTATGATTCTGATTATTTAGTTATTATAAAGACATTTTGCTTTTTTGTATTAAAATGCGCATTTTTGACCCGTCTTTTGGGGTGTTCTCTTTTGATCACATTGAGAGGACCCAGATTGACATATAGTTTAGTCATTCATAATGTTGGCTCAGTTAGGGAATGTTTCATATTGTGATAATGGAAGGAAGAACTCAATGATGTTGGACTGCCATTGTTCATGTGTTAATGTTTTCAAGACTGAAGTCTGTTAAATAAACCATTTTGTGTAAGTGACATTTCGTGCATGCAAATTTTGGTCACTATATGTATTATCAGGACAAGTGGGAGAATGTAAGAAATGCAAATTGATTATGGTCATTAATTGCACATTAATTATAGTCCGATTTATTATCATTTTTCATTAATGAGGTTATTTATTATGATCTTTAATTAATGCCTTCATTTTTTCATCTCCACGTAATAGAGTATATCATTTACCATCGGTTTATTTACTGTAGTTAAATGTAATTTCCTTGATGGGTGGAAATTAACCGTGGTTTACTAAATTGCAATATGGGTCCCCGTTCTAGCCCTATAAGTAGCCTGCACACCATCGGTACAGACTCATTCAGTTTTTGGGAATAGACTGGAAGATCCCAAATTCACTCTCTGAAGGATTAAAGGTTAGCATAGTAAGGATTTCTTTCTCTTGTGAAGAAACTTGAATTGCAATGGCTGGAGGTATGATCTATTTGATTTATGTTATTATCTGTTGTAATGTTGTCTCTGTTTTTGATGTTAGAACTAACATTAACAACTGCACCTGAGCTCGAACTTGAACCGAGCCGGCCGGACGGACGGCAGAGCGTGTGTGTGGTGAACTATGATCCATCCAAGTCATCCCTTTCAAACAAAAGTGCATGGGCACATCCATAAGTGCAAACTAGGATCTAAGTCCTCATTCTCGAGTTTAGCGGCACTTCAAAATACTCGAGCTCAGGTGAAGTACAATATGCTCCGAGTTCTCTTCAACACAATAGGACATCTCCTTCATTGAGGTTCTTTTTAAAGTGGAGAGGATGCCTCTTAAGATGTGTTTTCCTACTCTTGAAGACATGAAGATTTACCCACCTTAATCACATTCACCGACCCTAAAATGCATTTTAGAAACGCATTTTTGGCTTAATTTCTTAAAGAAATTTTATATAAAAACTTCATTCCAATTAACAACCGAACTTGAACTCGAACCGAGTCATCGGGAAGGACGGCGGTGTGCACGTGTGGTGAACCAAGATCATTTAAGTCCTCCATATCATGCAAAAGTGATCTTGCTCCTTAGGGCACATCCATAAGTGCAAACTAGGCTCTAAGTCCTCCCTCTCGAGTTTAGCGGCACTTCTAAAACTCGAGCTCTGACAAACTATAAGATGATTCGACTTTTCTTCGACACGACACGACTCAAGAACAATGTATGCTGAAAGTTTGTAGTGGAGAAGATGAAAAAATTCAATGTTTAATTCTCAGTCATTGGAGTTATTTATATAGTTGAGAGGATGCCACTCAAGAAGCATTTTTTTATCCCCCAAGACAAGAAAATGAATCACAATGGCTGACCAAAAACCGCATTTTAGTAATGCGTTTTTGGTTTAATTTTTAAAGAAATTTTGTCCAAAAAATTAATATCAACCGACAGTTGAACACAAACTCAAACTCGAACCGAGATGGACGGATAGCGCGTATGGTGAACCAAGATCCATCTAAGTCTTCTCTCTCACAAAAATGCTCTTACCCTTTGGGGCACAAGAATAAGTGCAAACTCTAATATGTATAGCACTTCCTGCACAAGTTGTCAATGTGGGATGAGTAAGTTGAACCACCCTTCAACTCCTCTCCTACACATTTATTTTGCCAATTTTAGTCATTAATTTTTCATTCACTCGATATCTGAAACGAGTGATTTAAAAACCATCCATCATCTTTCTTCGTAAATAGCTTTTAGTGATGTCATAAACTCTCGATAAATCATGTCGGAGCATATCCAAAATTAACGTTAAAGCTGATTGTTTTACCGATCCATTAATACACATGCAATGGGCTTTTGGGCCTTTAGGTCCAACACTAAATTCAAACATTTATTTTTTTCATAGATAGTGTAACGCCCCGTTCCCGGACACCGAGTCCTTATCCGGAAAGAGCGCTCGGCACAAATATTATCAAATAAATTCAATAATATATGTAAGCCTTACGTCATAAATCCGAACTAAAATGACGCGGAAGATAAAACGACTCGGGAAACAAAAGATAGAACACACGGTTTTCAATGCTGCGACAACTAAATCCAATAAAGAAAACTAAAATCATCGAACATTCAAATCCAAAAGAACTCAAATGGAACTAATCCAAAAGAAAGACAACATTGTTTGAACTTGAATCAACAACTTTATTGAAAGAAACCAAGACTAAAGAAACTAAGTCTTTGAGAGCTCCATCTCACACGTCATCATCGAAGAACTCATCAACATTAGAAACCTGTTCATCTTCTTTGGGGAAAGGGAAAGACAAACATAAAGTAACGGGGTAAGTACATAAGTAATTAGTAACGCGTAGAAGATCGTATAACTTTGGTCTCATAAAGAAATAAAAGCAACGCCGTCTTTTATTAATTCATTCCATTATTAGCCCTAGCTAACTATCATATTATGTTCATAGCATAACATGAGGTTCCAAAGTTATCTAACTTAGCTCAAGTTGGTTACATCATGAATAACAAGGGCACTATGCCTAGTAATAGGATGTACTAGGACAACTGGGTGCAACCTACTTAGAGACACGCTCTAGTAGCCCCGGGAATATCTGAGTCCCGATAGTGTGATGACCGGAAGAGTGCACCAGTCGCTTTATCTAGCCAATCGATTGACCGGCGTGGGTACAATCTACTTTGTCTAGTCAGAGAACACATCGCGATATTGTATTATGCCTTACCAAGCATTTCATGATGTTTAATATTATTAATCTAACACATACGTTTGATTAGATGTTTAACTAGCCACCTAAGTTGATTCACATAAAAGGATCGCCTATCAGTCTACTCCCTCTTTCTAAGACCACTAGACTTTAACAAAACCTAGCACATACACAGACATCGATAAACCCTAGCTTATCGAACCACAAGGCAAATCCGAAGCTTTCGACGGTCCCACACTTCATCTTTTTAGGGAATCCATATGGTGCCGGAACTAAACGCATCAAAAGATAATTCAAGGCTTTGTCACATAAGGTTAAGCAGTAAGGACATGATTATAAAGCCTGAAACGAAGCTGACACGATAAACAGTAAAGAAACGGAATAAACAGGTCAAACGCACGTTCGACACCCTGTAAACGCATGTTTGCCTTGAAAGAACGTTTACTACTCCCCAAACGACCGTTCGTGAAAAAAAAAAGCCACATCCTGTATCAAATTTCGAACCCTCAAACGCTCGTCCATAAACCTCAAACGCTCGTTTGAATTGTAACGATCGCAAACGCCCGTTTGCCCTTGTGCAAACGCTTGTTTGCCTGGGTTTTTTCCCAGAAATCTGCAACTGTTAAAATACGATTTCCAACCCAATTCCTCCCCAAACTCCAACTTAAACAAATCAGAAACAACGAAAATAAACATACAAATTGCTCTAAAACTTTACAACACCTTAATCATACGATAAGAACACCACGTTACCTTAAATTGCGAGCTACTACGATCCACGCTACCAAAACCTTGAAAAGGTTAAACTTTAGAACTCCGAACCTACAACGATTCGAACCAAGACTGATCATTACGAAAATTAACTCATAAAAACTCAACCTTAACAATGGTGATTAAACCCTAATCACCAAGAACGAGGAGGGACAAAACTTACGTTAACCGTTTTGCGAAACGTCGGTACCAAAAGCTTCCTCACCTTGAGATGATCGCTTTTCCCTTGAAGAGTCTGTGGAAACGATCAACGGATTAGCCTCGAGGTTGAGAAATACTTTGCCCTAGATCTTGAATACTCAGAGCGTTTTCTCCCCATTTAATTTTCTACTGATGCGTGTATTATGATGATGTGCCGCCTATTGGGATAAAAATATCCCTTTTATACTCCGTAATTAAAATCATCATTAAACCATTTAATTTAATCCAATTAAATCATTTTTCTTTTCTTTTCCCTTTTCTTTTAATCCTTTAAAAAAACAAAACCTAATATTCAGATTTTTCGTGAAAGACAAGGATGCCATTTTAGAAAATTCGGGATATTACAGATAGTTATAAAGTCATGATAATGAAGTTATAAGCAAATTTTATGGTGGTCAATTACCACCAAATTCAATGGACACATTTTGTCATATTAGTGATTGTGATCATGTGTATTAATTCTCAACCATTGAAGACAACTTTAGCTAGGAGCCTCTTTTCCGTCTGCCCAGCTCCCCGATAACAACATTTGACTTGAATGTGTTAAGTATATAGCTAGCGTTCCTTCTGAGCCAGGATCAAACTCTTCTTTTGACTATAATATGTTCATAGATTTAGACTGTTGATCATAATGCATTAGTTTCATAATTAACTATAGTATATATGAATAAATGTATAGAACAAATTTGGTTGAGACAATCATTATTTATGTAACTTTTAGTCCTTTTAATCTTCTTTTCCTTCCTTTTACCGGTCTTGTTAGTTACACTTTCTAATGGGCATGTCCACAAAAATGCATCTAATTCCCTTTAGTCACGCCGCAATCACTCCAACAACAGCAATACATTCCATATCCTCTCCCTCCCTGAAAACAAACAAAACCCCAAAAGCCCATGTGAAAGAATCTTCAATCTCTGCCATTTCTTCACCACAATTCCATTAATTATTCCATTCATCCACCATGACTGAGCTGTGCTTGTCAACCATGTCCAAAGCTCAACTTGTGTTTATTCTTCTATTTTCTGATTTGTATATCTTTTCTTCTTTCATTCTTTCTCAACCTCTTTACTTGTCTTACTTCCTGTTCTTCTCTCCATATCTTCTCAAACTCCTTTCTTTTCTTTCCCCTCTTTTCCTCACTACATCCCTTTTGCTCCTTTCCCTAGTCGCTAATTTCGTCTCACATGAATATTCCTGCTGGAACTGGGAATTTTCCTCTGAGTATGATATGGGTTTTTTAACTCGTGCTTATCATGCCATCGTTAATTTCAGATCCAAGCTTTCCAGCTATCACATTGCTGATGATCAGATGGAATACATTTGTTCTGAAGATTCGGAAGTGTTCAAGATTGTGTTTGATATTCCGATGTTAATGACGTCGACACAACAAGTTGAGGAGGAAGAAATATTTTTTCAAGCTTTGGAAGAAGATGATGCTTCTTCTCCTTCTTCTGAATTATCAGATTTCACTTGTTGCTTGAAAAAATCTGATGAAGAGCACGAATTTCAGCAGCCAATCGGTAGAAAAGACAAGAAAGTTGCTGATGAATTGTCGCTTGTCAGAAATGGATCCAAGGCAGAAAGCAATAAAGTAATCAAAAATAAAGTTGGTCAAGAATGTTATATGGGTCCTACTCTTTCTCCTGTCATGACTAATCCATCTGAAGAAAAACAAGAGTACTGTAATAAGGAATCTAAACAGTGTTTTTCTTCAGGGGACAACAGAGTCGATGACTACAATAATGGAGAAATGAATGTTGAGAGTTCAAGAACACTGAATTACAGTATTGGGAGCTATGGATCAATGAGGAAGCAGGAAAGAGAATGGAAAAGGACATTAGCATGCAAGCTCTTTGAAGAGAGACATAATGTTGTAGGGGGCGGAGGTGGTGAAGGAATGGATATGCTGTGGGAGACATACGAACTTGAATCAAGTAAGAAGAAGAAGAATCCCAAATCAAGAAACAAGAACTTGCAGAAGAAACATCATCAAGTTCAAGGATGTATTGATGATGAAGAGGAAGAGGGATTAGAAGAAGAAGAAGAAGATGATGAATCGAATGGGCAGCTTTGTTGCTTACAAGCATTTAAGTTTTCGGCAGGGAAGAAGATGAATTTAGGAATGAGAAAGCCTAATCTTGTTAAGATTACTAAGGCCATTAAAGGATTGGGATGGTTGCATCATCAAGTCACCAGCAGCCACAGCAGCAGGCGTAGCAGCAAGAAGGTGCATAATGGAGATTAGTGTCTTTTCTAACAATGGAGGCCTTATTTGCACCACCACCGCAATTCTATCGATCGTACACTTTTTTCAGAAAGTCAATTGTTGAGTAAAAAGTCGACGGTCAATTGTGAGAATCGATCTTGGAAGAATCGACTTGACAAAGGTTGATTCTGTGTTTATGGTTTGATGCACCGGTATTGAGTACAAATAATGACTCCTTTTCTACTTATCTAATTTTGTAATCAAGCATGATAGTTAAATAAAATTATTAAATGTTCTGATTATATTTGTCACGCTGAAGAAGCTTTTTAAATTAGTAAATATTTTCTATATGCAGGGGCACCCTCGTGGGAGGGCGATGGGGGCCATGGTCCCGAGCCCCCTAAAAAATCTATGAATTGAAGTGCTCTACAAAATTTTAACTCAATAGTATATATATATTGCATTTTTGAAAGGTTTTGTTTTGATGGTAAGCAGTATGGTATAACTTGATAAGTGACTAGGGTTTGATTCTTACTAGAGTCCAAAACAATATACTTTTTTTGGTTAACCTTTTTTTAGAAGGGCCTAAAACACTATTTAGCCCCGAGCCTAAATTTGGACAGGAACGTCACTGTCTATATTATTCTATTGACTATTACATAATAATGTCGATATTAAAAGGAAAAAGAATATGCCATGGCTGATGCTTCGCTCGACCTCCCTGCTTAGGGCTTTCCTCCCCAGAAGGGGCACAACCTCCGACTATCCGGCTTACTTCCATTGTGGTCTTCCTCCCACTAGGCTTCACTCCTTCTCTGAGGGTGAATTTCGCAAATTCCCATCTCCGTTATTATCATCGGTACTTATACCTATATGTGAGATGTAACCACCTATACCCATCCATAATCAATATGTAACCATCTGAATCTATCTGTGAGACAGATGAAACATTGTATGTCACATATACCTATAGTGCACTAGCTTGTCCGAAGTGTAAAAAGAATCACTCCGGTGAATGTCAGGCAGATACAAACATATGCTACTTTTGTGGGCATACGGGTCACTATGCAAGGGCTTGTCCTTCAATGAGTGCCAAGAGTAAGCAAGGAAATAACAACCGATGAAGTGCAAGCCGACCAACAAGGGTGTTTGTTTTGGATGCAACTTTACCAGATACCTTGTCTCGGATTTTATGCAAAGCAAAACAAACAAGTAATAAATAAATCCGGTTTACCCCAAGTACAGGGATCGTAGTATAGCGATAAAAAACCGGAGTCGATCCACAGGGAATCGAGGTTGGTCTAGTTCTTAATTTTTCTAAAAGTTTCACGAGAAATTAAAAAAAACTAAAAACGAAAACAAATAACTGGACAGAGGGTTGTCAATCCAAAGCCAGGAAAGATAATTACGAACCGAACTAACTAAGTGAATTCTAATCTATAAACTAAGAAGACAATAAAAATTGCTACGATTACTATGATGAAGACGAAGCAAAACAGCACAACGATTTTTCTTTCAAGTAATTTAACAACGAACAAGCAGTGATCCACCGATTCCCGCAACCCTCAATTTCGACTCTAGATTTTCTTGTGGTGATTTAACGAAAATTGTGATTCACCTATCGAAGGTATGAACTCCTAATCTCTTAGAAAAGTTCGCCTATCAATCTTTTATCTTTCGATTTTAAAGATTAACGCTTTCATAACAAAGGTGTGAAATCTCTCAATTTCGCAATCTAGATATTCAACCTAACAACTCTCGTTAATTAGATTAAAAATCCAATCTTTACTACGATGATCTAAGGTTTAACGATGATTCTCATCAAACGTTAAACATCAAACAGCAACCATCTCTCGATTTAAATTGCATAATCAATAAGAACATAATAAAGATACAAACTTTGATAAAAACTCACAAAACAATCCAAAAGTCGAAATCGAGATGTTGCTAAGAATCGGTTTCACAAGGCTTGTTCCAACGCGTCTTCAAATTTCTCTCATCATCGTATGATTGCTTAAAATCGTTTGATTTCAATCGTTGATTCATAAACCGTATTCTCCGGAAACGATTCATTTACTTCAACAACAACGATCTTTTGATAATTTCCGAAAGCATTACAACAATACTACTACGGTATTATTATTTTTGATACATATATATATATAAGTATATAAGTATATAAGTATATAGATCTATAGATATATATATATAGATACATAAATATAAATACTAATATAGATATATATATATATTGTTACTACAAAGAAATAAAACAGAAAAATGAAAGAAAAGAAATTAGATATATATATATATATATATATATATATATATATATATATATATATATATATATATATATATATATATATATATATATATATATGAGTACTAAAAAAATAAGAACAAGAAGGTAAAGAAATGGCCGAAAAAAAACAGGGCCCCTGCTTCTGTGATCTGTTCAGCCTATTTATAGGCAAATTAGTTAAAGCCGGATCGATCCGGGAAAGGGCCGGATCGATCCGGTGTAATCATCACATTCATCTCCCCTTAATTTCTAATTTTCGGATATAAATTATATATTATGGAATAAAACTTCTAAAATTCATATCTCGAGTTCTGGATCTCCAAACAACATGATTCAAGAGGCATCGGAAAGCTCTCGGAAAAATCTACAACTTTCATGAAGGACTCTTCTTCAGAAAATGTCGTTTTGATGAGTCATTCGTTTGTCGAAGATATTTCTCGATTACCACTAAATCAAATCGATTAGCCACTTGACCACTTGACTTAATGATACTTGAGTTGTAGAAGTCCGATTGACGTGATTCAAAATGTGTTGGAAAGCTCTTTCAATGATCTACAACTTTCATTAAGGACACTTCTTCAGAAAATGCCGTTTTAATGAGCCATTTGTTCGTCGAAGATATAATTCGATTACCACTAAATTGAATCGATTAGCCACTTGACCACTTCGATTGACCAATTAACCATTTAAGCAATTCGATTGACCACTTAAGCTCGTGACACTCTCTAAATCCTTTCAGAGATATGATTATACTTCAAAATGTCGATTCTCGGGGTCTTGACTTATACATCTGCAATAAAATACCACAAATACCCACGTAAATCTGACACGACATTCCGATTTACTAAAATCGGTACAAAAACTTATAAAAACACGATAAAAAATACGATATTTTATATAATACTTACTACTTATATAATTAGATAAAACCTATAAATTAATGACTTGATTTGATACATAAATGCTCAAAATGGTATCAGAAGTGGGGTGAAATGTTATAATAATAACAGTAAATTTTTCCGTCATCACAAACCCCCCACTTAGCTTTTGGTCGTCCTCGAGCAAAACAAGTGATAAAACAAAATGAATGAGGGACAAAATTCATGAAAAGATAAGATATAAGGGACAACCAGATAATACAACCAATCGAATCATAACCACACATTAACCTTAATATAAATGTATAACAGAGTGTGTGTGTGACAAGCCTTTCAATTTCCACTTTCCTCTCTTGAATAATTCAAGCAAACGCACAAGTGTCCATTCAGACAGTCCTAATGACTTTCCTAGGTATAGCGACAAAAGTTCCACACAACGCGTCCTCCCGTGTACTTATTAGGATAATCCCTAATGCATATAATTCAGTTTATACTGGGGATAGTCAGAAGATAACTAAGTTGTCAACCATGCTTAATTTATTCCCAGCAATAGGATGTTTCGTGATAACACCCTAGCTGGACTTAATTTCACATGTGTAGCATATGCCTTCATTCCCAGCAATAGGATGTTTCGTGATAACACCCTAGCTGGACTTCTATCATCAGGCAGTCGGGAGCTTTTAAACATCATAGTGGTATAGGACGTTTCGTGATAACGCCCTACCACACTCAAATCATTGGTAGCTACAACCGACATATATATAGTTCATCTTAATTTGGTATTTTTCTTTTTATTCCACTTAACTTATATCCTTTCTATCACATTCAAACCTTCAGATATTCACAGTACACGTTCAAAAGTTAGGTACTAAGTTACTGCAACTATCTCTAGAATAACCACTAGGATACTGAATGGATACAGTTTAAAATTTTCGCTTTAATGTCAAAGGCTTAATTACGTGAAGGAATTCATGTTACACAAATAAATTTGGGGTTAAAATGCACTTACGGATCACATTGGTTATATATATCCAAATTGATCATTACATCTTCAAATACATGAAAAATATACCTTATAAAGTTCATTTTAATCAACTTATTAATGCACGAAAATGATTCAAAAACTAAGGTTTTTTTTTTTATTTTATTTTATGATACAAAATAAACACTTAATGCCATTGCTAGACCATCATCGAATCTACCTCCCACTTACGATTTTTCATTACCCTCAACATGTGAATGAGATAGAGAGAAAGACTTAGCTTATAAACCTGGCAGAAAGATGCTATCGAATCCCGTGAATGACCATGAAAAACACGATCCGAATCCCTGTACCAAAACAAACAAAGCAAACACGGAACATGGTCCTCGTGCCAAAGTATGCAATAGGGATATGGGAACAATAAGAAAATGGCCCTGTCACGTCAGAAAATTCGATAGGCAATATATATATGGTCACTCTCATAAAAGCTTTAGATGGAAAAATAACTCACACGGGTAAAGCACAGAACATCTAAGCATATACGTATCATAGAGAGTATCAAACGAGTATATATCATAGTCAAGGCATAAATTCATATTGGAAACAGACTAGATCATAAAATGTAGCGAGTCTTTTATACCCGTATCCTCAAGGTTAAATCATTCTAACAACCTAAGTCCAAGAAATGATGTATTTGAATGTTTTATGTGTACTCCTCGTGATTTTCGGATAACCACCTAATCGTTCCTTTTAAAGACATTCAAACATTCATCCCGATACTTGGTTTGTGCTATGTGTTCAACTTCCATTATGATTATTCATTCCACATATTCTACATTTCATTAAGACTAGTTGTATCCAAATTATTATTATTATTATTATTATTATTATTATTATCGGTTTGCCTCCGGTGGCGCTTTTGTTTAACGTCGTTTGCTCGACAATCCTGCCTTCACCTGGATCGTGCCACTTTAACTTCCTTCCACCACTACATCGTGTAAGCTCGATTATTGGTGTGGTTGCGAAACAACATCTAACACATGAGGTCAAGTTTCGATTGCTTTCCAAACACTTTTAATCCTCCCCATTGTAGACTTCTTCTTTTCACCTTTCTCTTTAATTGTGCCTCCTTTGAGTTCTTCCATATCCCAACTACAAGCCATAACTTCCTCTAATGAACCACTGCCGTCATCCTCAGAAAACAAGTCGGGCGAAAATTCTTCAAGCCTATTGACTTCAGTCATACCACACCCGAGGATGTCGAGGAAGTGAATAATCAAAGGTTTCTCTTTAGTTTGTCCTATATAATGCTTGCACCTTTGACCATTCACTCGAACGGCTGGTCACCATGACCTCTTAGTTCTAAAACACCTCGGGAATGATTTGCGAAATTTCAAAGGGCCGGACCAACGCGTCCTCAACTTTCCAGGAAACAGATGCAACCTGGAATTATAAAGTAAGACTTGCTCCCCAACTTGAAATTCTCGCTTCTTGATTTTAGCATCATGAAGGAGTTTCATTCTGTCCTTGCTAATCCTGGCACTCTCGTAGGCCCGGAGTCTAAACTCATCCAATTCATGCAATCGCATCGATCGATTTTCACCACATGATCGGGCATTAAAGTTTAAGAACTTAATGGCCCAATATGCTTTATGCTCTAATTCGACTGGCAAGTGGCAGGGTTTTCCATACACCATCTGATAAGGAGATGTACCTATGGGAGTTTTATAGGCAGTACGGTATGCCCATAGTACATCATCCAGTTTGAGACTCCAATCCTTTCTATGACTGTTTACAACTTTTTCCAGGATCCTTTTCAAACTCGATTACTTCTCTCGACCGGCCACTAGTCATAGGGTGATATGGTGTGCCGATTTTGTGCCGGACACCATATTTCTCAAGGATTTTTTCTAGTGGCCTGTTGCAGAAGTGCGTTCCCTCATCACTGATTAAGGCACGGGGACATCCAAATCTCACGAATATATTTTTCTTGAGAAAGTTCATGACCGTTTTGTGGTCATTGCGAGAAGTGGCTTGAGCCTCCACCATTTTGATACGTAGTCAACGCAGACTAAGATGTATTTGTTTCCACAGGAAGATGGAAACGGGCCCATAAAATCAATACCCCATACATCAAAGACCTCACATTCTAAAATGGGCTTTAATGGCATGTCAAAACGCCTAGTTAGAGCACCAGTTCGTTGGCACCTATCACAAGCCTTGCGTAAGGATTACGAATCCTTGAAGATCGTGGGCCAATAGAAACCAGGTGAAAAGATTTTAGCAACGGTTTTCCAGGGGACCAAAGTGGCCACCAGTAGGTCCACTGTGGGCATTGTTCAATGATATCACGTTGCTCGATTCGAGGACACATCTTCTCAACAATCCATCTTTCTGATTTTAAAGAGGTAAGGTTCATCCCACACGAAGGTTTTCAAATCAAAGAAAATTTCTTCTTCTCCCGATATGAAAATTCGGATTTAAATATCGGGAATGCAGGTAGTTGGCGATAGAGGCAAACCACGGAACATCCGGAGTGCACTCGTCTATATGCATAACATGCTCGAGAGGAAAGTAAAGGTCTATCTCTTGAGTTCTTTCTTTTCATCATTCTCGCATTCTAGAAACATGATGCGCTACTACGTTTTCAACGCCTCTTTTATCTTTAATTTGAACATCGAATTCTTGCAGGATCAGTATCCAACGTAGTAAACGCGGTTTAGCATCTTTCTTTGTCATAAGATAGCGCAGAGCAGCGTGGTCAGTCCATACAATGACTGAGGCGCCCAACAAGTAACTACGAAATTTGTCCATAGCAAAGACTACAACCAATAATTCCTTTTCAGTGGTTGTGTAGTTTACTTGTGTGGGGCTTAGTGTGTGACTGGCGTAAGAGATGGGCTGGAATTTTCCTTTAATTCGACCGACTAAGACTGCACTAACGGCGTAGTTGGATGCATCGCACATGAGTTCAAAGGGTAGGTTCGGTCGGGAGAGATAAGGATCGGGCGGAAATCGCTTGACTTTTAAGCTCATCAAACGCATGCTTGCAACTATCATCAAAATTGAAAACAACATCTTCTCTGAGTAAAGTGGAAAGGGGCTTAGCTATCTTGGAAAAATCCTTAATGAACCTCCTATAAAACCAACGTGTCCAAGAAACCTCTTACTTCACGCACATTTTTAGGAATTTCATCTTCTCTATAGCCTCAACTTTTGCCCTATCTACTTCCATTCCTCTTTCGATATTTTGTGGCCAAGAACTATTCCTTCGTCTACCATAAAATGACATTTTTCCCAGTTTAGGACTAAGTTCTTCTCCACACAATGATAATACTTGATCAAGATTGTCAAGACAGGTGATCAAAGGATTGACCAAAGATCGAAAATCGCCCATGAATATCTCCATACACTTTTCAACAAGCCCATCAAATATTGCCAGCATACATCTTTGGAATGTAGCTGGGGCATTGCAGAGACCGAATGGCATTCGCCTATAAGCGAATGTACCATAAGGGCAAGTGAAAGTGGTCTTTTCTTGGTCGACTGGGTCTATGGGTATCTGGAAGTATCCAGAATATCCATCAAGAAAACAGTAGAATGCATGTCCTGCCAGGCGCTCAAGCATCTGGTCAATGAGCGGAAGGGAAATGATCTTTCATCGTGACTTCATTAAGTTTTACGTAGTCAATCTGAGACTCATATAACCGATTACTAGTCTCAATGCTATTTCTTCACCCTTTTCATTCTTCTCGATAGTAATTCCTCCTTTCTTAGGAACTACTTGAGTAGGGGACACCCATTCACCATCGACAATTGCAAAAATAATACCCATGTCCAAAAGCTTGATAATCTCTTTCTTAATCACTTCTTGCATGTGAGGTTGAGCCTCCTCCAGGGTCTGTCTAACACACTTAGCACCCTCTTCGATTTTGATCTTGTGCATGCATATGTCGGAGATATCCTCTAATGTCTCCCACTTGCCATCCGAAAGCCTTTTCATTCTTCTTTAACACATTCAACAACTTCATTTCTTCTAACCGGGATAACTTGGCGAGATAATTAAAGGAAGCTTGTCACCTTCTCTCAAGAAAACGTATTTGGTCTTGAGGCAAAGGCTTGATGCAAAATCCATGAGTGGTTCTTTTAAACTAGATTTAAGCTCCCCACTTTTCAACTCAACATCACTGAGTTTACTCAGTGGTCCCACTGCCAAAGCTTCACCATTCAATGAACCTTCATCAACTTCAGCTCCTAGTTGTTCCAGGTTAACCCAACCATGATTATTCAGATTCTCCACTAATCGCTCATATTCGAGTCTCAATACCATGACTTGCTTTTCCATATAGTCGTTAAAGTCATCGACATGTACTCAATGGAGAAGCCGGTTGGATAATCGAGGGTCTCTGAATAGCTTTAGAGACATTGTAGCTCACCTCCGATCACCAACTCAGATAGTCACTTTGCCACCATCACAATCAATGAGGGCCTGGTGTCAGAGAAAGAAAAGGTGCCGAGTATTAAAGGAACATTCTCATCATTCTCAATGTCAGACGCGTACCAGTCAATCGGGAAAGTGAATCTATCGATTTGAACTAAAACATCTTTTAACATCCCAAAGACTTTCTTGGAAGATCTATCAGTGAATTGAAGATTCATGGTGGGTTCTAAAAGATTATCTAAACAAAGTTGTTCACAAACAGACAATGGCATCAGACTAATGGATGCACCTAGGTCACATAAAGAATTTGGAAAGACTAAGCCTCCCATCAACAATGTGAGCACAAATTTCCCAGGGTCACCCCTCTTCATTGGCAACTCATCATAACCAATCACAGAGCAATTCTCACCAATTAAGCTGATCCATGTCTTGAGCTTCTTTTGGAGGACACAACATCCTTGATGAACTTTGTATACTTAGGCATCTCAACTAAAACATCGAGATAATGGAAGATTTACAGTATTCTTAAGAAGATTAAGCACTTTCTCATACTTTTTGTCTTCATGCAAGGAGATGTTATTTTTTCTGGGTGGAAATGGAAGTTTCTTTAAATCATTCTCAGAAAACACTTGCCTTGAGGATGAACTAACAGCTTTATCTTCCAAATCTTTCCACCTTGCCACCTTTTCACCTTTCTTGCCAGTCAGGGGATCAGCCACCTGACTTCCACTAAACTCTTCATTTCTCAGGGGATCAGCCACCTGAGTACTATCATCTAGAACCGGGAGGCATGGATGTACGACTTCCCCTCCTGCCTTATCATTGGCAGGAGGGGTTAGTGGTTTCCGGTTCGGGGACCATTAAGTTGAGTGCCCGATCTTAAATTCATAGCACTCGGCCTCTTCTCTACCATAGGGGAATTGTGGGAACTAGATCGGTGCATTGACTTTGATTTAACTCGGTCTGAGCGACTTGACCACCTTTGGGGTTCTTCTCGGTGAAGTGAGTAATCGCCCGAGTGTCTAGAAGCTTTTGGTCGACTACTTGCCCGAGTGCGCTTTCAAGATTCTTGATTGAACTGAGAAGGAATTGGAAATTATTATTCTCGCTCCTTCCGATAGGAATCCAATTTAGTGTCAAGATTACTAGATTGAGAGGGGCCTTGAGAATTCTAAAAGTTTTGTGGAAAAGATTGGATATACCGACTTTGAAAAATAGGATTTGGATTGTTCGGCCAGATTCGGTTGAACCTCGATTTTGATTAGGAAAATTCATATTATGGTTCTCGATTGAAGTTCGATTTTGATTAAAACCCTGGTTTTGAAAATTGCTTTGGCCAGAAGAACGATTGTTGAATCTTTGATTTTGCCGGCCGTTGAAAGCATTAATTTCGGCGTTACGTCACCCATAGGGACGAAAACGAGCGGTATGCCCACATTATCACATGTCGACACGTGGTCGACCGAATCGTCCCTGATTACGGGCGGTATTGACTTGATAGGTAGGAGGGGAAATAAACTGACACTGGCCAACCACATGGCCAGGTTGACAACAACTTTCACAGAACAGAACTTGAGAGTTCTGAGGAAATGACTGGTTCTGATTTGTAGGTTTAGAGGATATTTTGAGAGCTTCCACTCTTTGCTGCGGCATGATGCGATCTGATTTTGCATGTTCACCTCCTCGATCCTAGGTGGAGGAGGTGTCCGGATAGCGTGAGATGAAGGGGCGTAGTTGTACTTGGAAATATCTTCAAATAAGCGCCATCCTCTTCTTGGTGTTTTTCTTAAAAATGCCCCTCCCGATGAACTATTGGCCATACCCTTGGTGAGTTCGGTCAATCCACTTTGAAGAAAGTGTTGACTTGCCTCAAGTCTAAACCATGATGAGGGCCTTTCCATGGAGAGAGCCTTAAATCTCTTCCAAGCAACAAAGAAAGATTCATTTTCCTTTTGGAAAAATGTGAAGATTTCACTCAAGCCTTTGGGCTGCATTTTGGATGGTGGGAAATATTAACTCGAGAACTCGTGCTCGAGTTCACCCAGTTATAATCGACTCGGCGGGAAGAGAGTTGTACCACTCTTTCGCTTCCTCTAAAGGAAAAAGGAAACAATTTCAATTTAATTGCATCCTCACTAACTCCTTGTATCACGAGTTGTACCACATATTTCTAAAAATGTGTGTACGTGAATGTGAGGATTCTCATATTGAAAACCATGAAAGATAGATGCGTGTTGCATCATTTGAATAAGACCTGGTTTAAGTTCGAAGGTTGGTGCATTAATAGCTGGTAAAACGACTGCTGGGTTGACTCTGACTTCACCAGGCATGGCGTAGTCAGCCAACGTGCGTCTTTCATTCGCAGCCATGATAATGATTTCTTCAATCTCCTCTGCTAAACGTCGTTCGAAATCTTTATCGGCCGTGTTCCCTTCGTCAGGAAGAACCGCAGGACGGACTCTTCGCCTGTTTGGTCTGACTATGGTTCGCTCGAGGTCAGGGGTGTAAAGCAGTGGATCTTTCTGACTCCGATTTTGCATAAACCAATTTTTTTTTTTTAAGGAAAGAAAATGTAAAAACCGAGCACACGCCTACTAAAATCAAAACAGAAACGGAAAAATTAATAAAAACTAGACAACCGTACCGGTTCCCCGGCAACGGCGCCAAAAACTTGTCTCGGATTTTATGCAAAGCAAAACAAACAAGTAATAAATAAATCCGGTTTACCCCAAGTGCAGGGATCGTAGTATAGCGATAAAAAACCGGAGTCGATCCACAGGGAATCGAGGTTGGTCTAGTTCTTAATTTTTCTAAAAGTGTCACGAGAAATAAAAAAAAACTAAAAACGAAAACAAATAACTGGACAGAGGGTTGTCAATCCAAAGCCAGGAAAGATAATTACGAACCGAACTAACTAAGTTAATTCTAATCTATAAACTAAGAAGACAATAAAAATTGCTACGATTACTATGATGAAGACGAAGCAAAACAGCACAATGATTTTTCTTTCAAGTAATTTAACAACGAACAAGCAGTGATCCACCGATTCCCGCAACCCTCAATTTCGACTCTAGATTTTCTTGTGGTGATTTAACGAAAATTGTGATTCACCTATCGAAGGTATGAACTCCTAATCTCTTAGAAAAGATCGCCTATCAATCTTTTATCTTTCGATTTTAAAGATTAACGCTTTCATAACAAAGGTGTGAAATCTCTCAATTTCGCAATCTAGATATTCAACCTAACAACTCTCGTTAATTAGATTAAAAATCCAATCTTTACTACGATGATCTAAGGTTTAACGATGATTCTCATCAAACGTTAAACATCAAACAGCAACCATCTCTCGATTTAAATTGCATAATCAATAAGAACATAATAAAGATACAAACTTTGATAAAAACTCACAAAACAATCCAAAAGTCAAAATCGAGATGTTGCTAAGAATCGGTTTCACAAGGCTTGTTCCAACGTGCTTCAGCCTCTCATCATCGTATGATTGCTTAAAATCGTTTCAGAATTCAACTGTTGATTCATAGACCGTATTCTCCGGAAACAGTTACGACTTCAACAACAACGATCTTTTGATAATTTCTCGAGCATTACAACAATACTACGGTATTATTATTTTTTGATACATATATATATAAGTATATAAGTATATATATAAGTATATAAGTATATAGATCTATAAATATATATATATAGATACATAAATATAGATACTAATATAGATATATATATATTGTTACTACAAAGAAATAAAACAAGAAAAATGAAAGAAAAGAAATTAGATATATATATATATATATATATATATATATATATATATATATATATATATATATATAGTACTAAAAAAATAAGAACAAGAAGGTAAAGAAATGGCCGAAAAAAACAGGGCCCCTGCTTCTGTGATCTATTCAGCCTATTTATAGGCAAATTAGCTAAAGCCGGATCGATCCGGGAAAGGGCACGGATCGATCCGGTGTAATCATCACATTCATCTCCTCTTAATTTCTAATTTTCGGATATAAATTATATATTTTGGAATAAAACTTCTAAAATTCATATCTCGAGTTCTGGATCTCCAAACAATATGATTCAAGAGGCATCGGAAAGCTCTCGGAAAAATCTACAACTTTAATGAAGGACTCTTCTTCAGAAAATGTCGTTTTGATGAGTCATTCGTTTGTCGAAGATATTTCTCGATTACCACTAAATCAAATCGATTAGCCACTTGACCACTTGACTTAATGATACTTGAGTTGTAGAAGTCCGATTGACGTGATTCAAAGTGCGTTGGAAAGCTCTTTCAAAGATCTACAACTTTCATTAAGGACACTTCTTCAGAAAATGCAGTTTTAATGAGCCATTTGTTCGTCGAAGATATAATTCGATTACCACTAAATTGAATCGATTAGCCACTTGACCACTTCGATTGACCAATTAACCATTTAAGCAATTCGATTGACCACTTAAGATCGTGACACTCTCTAAATCCTTTCAGAGATATGATTATACTTCAAAATGTCGATTCTCGGGGTCTTGACTTATACATCTGCAACAAAATACCACAAATACCCACGTAAATCTGACACGACATTCCGATTTACTAAAATCGGTACAAAAACTTATAAAAACACGATAAAAAAATACGATATTTTATATAATACTTACTACTTATATAATTAGATAAAACCTATAAATTAATGACTTGATTTGATACATAAATGCTCAAAATGGTATCAGAAGTGGGGTGAAATATTATAATAATAACAGTGAATTTTTCCGTCATCATACCTTTTAGTATGTTTATTTTCTTAGAGTACTTTATGACATGAATTAGTTTCACGTTGTATATGTATGTAAGTGAATGAACTAACATTTAGATACATTGTTAATGGAGAACTTAGCTATGTCAACCTTAAATAACACAAGAATGTCAAAACTTTAAGTTAAGTAAGATAGATAAGAAGTTAAGCCTACCCTTTAACATTTAGGAAATCTTTTTGGACACCATCCGGGTAAGTGAGTTGTAGTGGGCAGATTGATGAATAGAAGTTTGGTTAGTGCAGATTCAGTAGTTCAAGAAGTGGTTGGTCAGTTCTGGGTTAGGTGAGCAAGAGTTTGAAAGAGTTTGGGTTTTCGTGCAGTTCTAGTTCTTTGACTAGCAAGATCTGAGTTGATGTTTAGGATCCAAATGTAAACAAGTGAAGTTTAAGTTTTGGTTTCGTTTTGAGAAGAATATTAGAGGAAGATCTATAGTTTGAACATGTTCAAGTTTCGAGGACGAAGCTCCTCTTAAGAGAGATGAATGTAATACCCCGAACTTTAGGAAATGGCAGACATATCAATTTGTAAAGTTCGGTATATTATATTTATTTAATTGTGGATTTTAAGTATGCTTTAAATAAAAGAAAAAGAAGAGACAGGGTCAATTGGAAATAAAGGAAAATAGAGAAAAATGGAACTTGGAATTCAGGGATTTATGAGCAATTAATGGAAACCAGGAGGAGTTAATTACAAAAATAACTCCTCGAGGTTATTTTCTACAAAAAGAAAACTTCCCACTTACTAGAGGAAGTTATTGTCAGAAAACTAAAACCTCTTGGCAAGTTCGAACTCTGAATTTGTGAGAGAAAAGAAATTGAAAGAAAGGCAAAGAGTATTCTTCCAAGATTCTCACCAGTTATCCAATGGATTTCAGAAAGAATTACGGAAACGGAATCAGCAGAGAATGGGTTTTCTTTTGGTCATAAGAACATCAAGAGTTGAAAGGTTTTTGGTTGAGGTTTGAGGAAGTGCTTTGCAAGTTTCTTTCAAGTTGCGCTTTGAGGCTTGCTTTGATCAAGTAAGAGGCTCTTCCTAATGTTTAATTAAGGATTTATGATGTTAAGGTTGTGTTTTGGTATAATTTGATGCTAGAATTCATGTTTAGAAATCGTTGAGGGAAATCCATGATGTTATGCCTTATTAATAGTAGTGATTTTATGCTGTTATGATACTTAGATTGATGTTAAACTTGGTTGGTTTTGAGAGGAGATCGAGGTCACGGATTGGGGAGCATTTAAGAAGTTGTTCTACACCGAATACTTTCCACCTACGGTACAAGCAGAAAAAAGTAAGTCGGTTTTTTAAACTCCATCAAGGTGTAAATATGACGGTTTCTCAATACACCAATCGGTTCAATGAGTTGGGTCGGTTCTACCCCGAGATCATGGGTGTTGAAGAGAGGAAGATGGATTTGTTCAAGAACAGATTGTCTTGGGAAAGACAAGCAGGGATGTTGGGATTCACCGCAAGGACCATGGCGGAGTTACTGAACAAGGCTTTGGAAGTTGAGACTTTCAAGAGCAAGCCATCGGTTCTGGTTGGAGTAAAAAGACCCTTCGAAACTAGCCAAGAAGACCGTGTTGAAGAACCGTGGAAAAACACGAAATGAATTACGGCACAGCTTGCGGCAAGGTCATCAAGTAGTGCACTAGATTGCCCAAAGTGTAAGAAGAATCACTCCGGTGAATGTCGGGCAAATACAAACAAATGCTACTTTTTGTTAGGAAATCTACGCGGGAACGCAGCGGAATTCAAAAATTTATTTCCTTTAACCAAGATCGACTTCGTTTAAGCAACGGACATAATAAGATAGTAGACGGTGGTTACCTTGCTTGATCTAAAAGATCGATGCTTTGACCGTCTAAGGAGAGTAACGATGCACGGAGCCGCCCATGCGTTTAACGTCTACCGCTAGTCCACACGAACAACCCTCCGGAATCCACCATTGGATTGCTAGACCGACATTTTCTCTCTCTCAAATCTCCCTCTAAGAAGCTCTCGATTTTTCATAAGAAACTATTAGTCTCTTGGAATTGTGATGTACAAAAGACCTAGCCAACCCTTTCTTATATAGGTGTTGGGGCGCCACTTTTAGATCCCAATCTTATTGGGAGAAGCTTCCTAGTAGATTGAGGAGAAGGAAAACATTTTCCTAATACAATAAGAAAGTATCTTTTATTGATTTATCTCATTTAATTTAATATCTTATATTAAATATTTCCAAGAAATTGTCAATATCTAATATTGACTATCTTTATCTTATTACCATAAATCAATTTACACATGTGTATATATCACGTATATATATTACAAATATAAATCTGTACATATATATATATACATTTATCACAATTGTGCACATGCATATCTCATATGCATGTCACGCATGTGACAACAAATATGTATATATATTAATATATGGTAATACCATTAATTAAATTGCACAATCCAAGTGTATCTTATACACTCCAAAATTGCGCCACATTTAGCCAATAAATTGGCATCCGGAATATTTTCAATTAATATAATGCTATGATTAATTAATTTGCAAAATATATGTGTATCAATATACACAATTAATTTCGACTTATACATCATCTATGTATATTTAATTATTCAATATAATTAATATCTTGCATTTAATTGATTCATAATAGATAAATACCATCATATTAATTTACCACTATAACCCTTTATAGTCGAGATAAAACTCTCTTTATTTGGTTATCGCTATAACCGCATTTTAATCTAGCTAGATGTTCCTATGTGTGTGACCGGATAGGCTTCCGAATATGTTGGCCGTAGCCACAAAGTGCAAATTACGAAAATGCCCTTCATACCTAACGATCACGGGATATCGTCTGGCAACACACCGTGACCCCCAATCATCAGAAGAGTCAAATGCAATGACTACTACCTTTCATGTGAAACAGTTACCGTGTAAATATAATCCTATCACTGTAGTAATATCCGTACGGTCTTACGTCGAGTGTCAAACATCAACGACCGTATCTTATAATCTGGATATCCTATTCTCTTGAAGTACTCATTTCCTTCCACTTTGCAAAGATTCACGAGAGTAAGACATTCCTTATAAGAAGACTCTTTCGGATATTCACCCCTACTAATTGGGTACGCGATTCCCGGACAACCAAACATGTATGCTCTACATGCTTCAGTATAACACTCAATCACTACCGCATGATCGCCCCCGTGGCTAGGGGAAACCTCAATAGTGACAAAGCATGACAATCCACACCGTGATGCCATGTGGACTCCGGTCCTAAAGATAATTACACAACCGTCACATAGTGTGACACTTAACAGTGTAAGTGGGTTAGTCTAACGTACGCATTCTCTAATACACGTCCACGTACAGTCCAAGTGTCTCAACACTTCGATAGACGAGATATATCCCTGCCCTTAAAGACAGAAGACATCTATAGGGATAGTCTGTTTGTACTACCAATGCCATGTTTAATAGTACATAACTCCAGAGACATTTAAGTATCAAACTTATTAAAGTGATAAGAGATCTCATCAACCATAATCGCCTATCATGGTTTCTCTATCACAGTTTAATACTAAGGATGTTATCATATAACAATTCATAATTGATTCTTTAAAAGAACAAATATATGAAAACAGAAAATCCATTTATTATATATGTATAATAATAAAGAAATAGTAGAAATAATCCGACCCGGTCGGATCCGGTCCAACCCGATTGGGTTTAGGACACTATTTCAACAATCTCCCACTCGGCCTAAAGCCAATCACTCGTACACACAAGACCAAGTTGAAACATAAGAATCTCGTGCAATACTCGCAACCAACCCTAAGCATGAACGGATCACAATCCGTGGGGATTCAAACTATCTTCATATCATGCTCCAAATTATCAAGTCAAAGGGAACCACCTCAACACACACATGAATCTCCGACGAGACCCTGGTCCTTGCTTCAAGCAATGAATCCACTTACTATATCAGCTATATAGAAAAGGTGGAAGAATCGTACAAGGTTCAGGAATGAACCTTCTAGATTCATGTACTGCTCTCGTTGCGCCTCCAAGGCACTACTATGTTTTGGCCCAGTTGTAGAATCTCCAGTGATTTCTAGCTAAGAACATTTCCAGCCCACTGTATCACTCAATCAAAGTGACAGTAAATAGCTCCCACTCGTCTTTATAAGACTCAAGATATACGTCTGTATATCTATATTTATCTTTCCAAGTTTCGTCAAACTAAGAAATCATCCTTAACTTGTTTAAGGATATTCTCGACATTCACTAGATTTACTTTCATACTTGCTCATGACTCTTCATGGACTATGAACATCTGGCATTACTTTTATGATGGTTCCTATCGCATTACCAATGTAAACCTTCCATAAGCATCATCTTTCACCTTATCTTTAGGACTAACGTCCTAACATAGATAGATCTGAGAACACCGGCTAGCAGTATCTCCTGTCGCGATCTATGCTAATATCTTTTAGCATCATTTCTATATAGATAAACTATAAACTAATAGCAGTTAAATATATCATTATAGATTCTTATTTCGAAAATAAGAACTGCTAATCCAAGTGCTTTCGCAAAGACCTTGAACTGCCAAACATTAATTGACTTTGACATGGGGTGATAATTCCCGAGAGAGATATCCAATACCTTACTCAAAAATCGTAACACACTCCCACTATCCCTCTTGTACATTGGACATATCCCTTTTTTTTTTACTAAATCAAACTCCTTTGATTACCAAACAAAGAAATTGTCTATAGAAACTTGTTTGAGTACATAAATGGATCTCGTGGGCTCACATATCATGTTATCATCTATGAATATCGAGCTGTTTGCCCAACGTCTTCAACACTATCATATAGCCATCATACGAAGTTACAACAAGCATAGTCTGAATAGAACTGGGCTCAGCTGGCAGCATAAAGATAATTACAAGGTTTACACCCCGTACCCTTCAGCCGTCAATATAGCCTTATGGTAATCATATTACTATCCATGTCAGCCTTTCAGGGACATTCCCTCTAGGTAAGATAGACTAGGTTCACAACCTGGTTGTACTGATGGGATCTAATTCAGATATTACGGCTCCTGGCCATATCTCTCAATCTAGCCTTTCAAATATTCCTTTATAAGTCGTGAGATATTCATTCTTCAATATGAACATGCCAGCAGCCTTTTCAGGCTTGAGGTTATCTACAGACTTATAGAACATTTGTGTGCACTGAGCAGTGTTCTACACCTCATCGCTATGCGGCGTCTGCTCACATTCCTATGGTTGAATCTCTCCTTGTTGCTCTCAAACCTTTTTGGGATCTCACTTACTCTCACGATCTCTTTTGGAAGAAATACCTCCTTTAAAAGACAGCATGTTTGGAGACAAATGCCTTTTTCTCCGCGGACAAGTAAATAATATCTAGCGTACTTGCTAAGACATTCCACAAAGTTGCATACGTCGTACTAGGCTCCAAGCCTTTCTGACTTTGCCTATGACAACTTCAAATCATTGGTTAAGATAGATTCGACATTATCCCTTCCATATCTAATAAGGAATTTATTCAACCTTATTCTTTGGAACTTGGTTAAGTATGTGTTTTAATTAAGGACACTATCCCAAAATGGGTAATGGATTCTTTGCATGGCTTACATCACAACTTTATCATACGAAGTGTCGCTTTCATTTCGGAACCGCAATCCGATCACGCATCTCAAAATGATATCCTTTTAGGGAGAATCTGATTCATTTTCAAACGATTTCTGAAACACCCTCCAGTTATTAGTTGCTTCAATCCAATTGAAGATTAATTCCTAAGTAGTTTATCAATCTCATATTCGTACTCGCTCAAACTTTTTGGGCTTTCCGAATTATGCACTTCACTGAGTACACTTGACTATTTCTAAAAATAGTCGTAGAAATTAATAAACAATTATTTGTGGCATTAATTGTCACGAGCTAACAAACATAGGTATGTTTAAGCTCTAGACAATTTTTTTCTAGAATTTATAACCTTTTCATTAAAGGTTATTTTAGTCATCTTTAGATAAGATACATATTACCCACATGAATCATAATCACGTGGTTCATACATCATCAGAATGACATTTGATTATACGTTTCTCTTCCAGAGAGTCGACATCTAGAACAACCAAAAATATCAAGGATTATTTCCAAACTATTTTACTTGGTTGAGATTTCATCACCTATATCGACTATATAGTGACATCGTTCTGGTATGTTAGATTTGGTGAACGTTCAACTTTACCGGAATAATAATTATTCCTTACAATTGAATTTGTCTACTAAATCCTAACAAATAACTGAACTCGTGTTCTTCATAAAAACCAGGACAGTAACAACGTTTACCAGACTCATAATACAATACCGAAATGTCACAACGTTTGCTTCACTTTTCGTATCTCATTGTATCTTGTATTCAATCTTTCTAATTTAATCATGCTCGTAAGATATCATATATGTAAGAGTTGACTTAAACTTAGACAAATTTACCCCAACATACTTGCTTAGGATAGAGACTTCGATAAGTTCTCTTACTTAAGCACATGCCCTAACTTTCCATTTTAATCATTCAAGCTCTTGTGAATATTTATTAATTTAGTCTTCATAAGGCTTAAGAGAAATTACAAGAGCCATGACATCAATTTTCTTTCGTAAAAAAAATCTAAAGTTTATTAAATTTTATTTAACTTTTTGAATCGTATTCAAAATATGAACCATTTAATCTTTAAGAAATGATTAAATAATTAAGTCGATACTTATATCTTACAATTTTGAAAACAACCTTCCCAAAATTCGATGCGGTCATTCTTATTCAACGTTTGAATTAATTGTCATCGTATGACAGAATCGTATCAAATATATGATTAATTCGTTGAAACTCATTTCAAGTGATTCAATCATATCATCAGTTTCCATTTTTAATTAATAATGAAAGTCATGGAGCACTGTATCAAATATGTAGTCTCATTATCTCTAACTACTATAACGGGGTTGCTCGTGTCATTTCTGATTTAAAAGGAGTAAAATTACTTAACCATATTTGAGACGTTTCTCAAAAGAAAACAGTCATGATTTGCTTTTACTAATCGAGAATTAAAACATAAATATAAAAGTTTACCAAAAACTACTACATAAAAATAAAGATAAAAGAGTGTTGTTGTTTATACACGCAAATAGAAAATGGTCTTTTGGTTTATTATTTTGCTCCCACTAGTTGATGAGAGTGAACTTTACTATACTTCGGTTCATGTTTTAATCCCTATTTACGACACTCTTGGCTCATTTTGGGTACCTTTAGACCATTTATAGGGAAAAATCACATTGCACACTCACTTAGAGGTGAACCATCACAAAGATGGGAAACCTCGGCATTTTACAGTGTTTTAGACCCTATTCGAGACCTATCTTTCTTGCGGAGTTATGCTCGGTATGTGTTTGGATATTGTGACACAGGATACAGGTGACTTATGAGCCCGGAAGACAAGGCATGAGACTTAGATTGGCATAACCGAAGCCCGAGAATGGAAACGGATAAAAAATAGTTGATGTTTTCGCCTTACATTCACTTTATCTGCACTTTGAGCAATGTTGAAGGCATTTTCTGGACTTATGTCCTTCATGAAAATTGTAGATATTTCAATGTTCTTTCCAACGCAAATTGAATCACTCAAATCGGAGCCATACACTCGAAGATATTACCAAATTACTAAAGGCCTATCAATGCTGAATACTAACACAGGGCAATGTGTGCGCATTGATTGGGAATGCGCACGCATTTGGCCGATTTTCTGCACTTTTTGGCCGCTTATAAACAGATTTTTCACCCCCGGTTTCATATCCACTCATACCTAGACTCACTTAGACTCCCTTAGGTCCATTTTCATCACTTTTTTCTTTTAGATTAGCTCTTCTTTCACTCTTTCTCATAGATTAAACACAATTTAGCATAGATTCCTCTTTTTCTTGTTGGTGTATTGAAGCTTTCTTCCCTAAGTGACAATGAGTTTGGATGAAAATTGACGCAACTTCAAGTTTTCTGCATTTTGGTACTTAATTCAAGCTTATTTTCTAATCTAGTTCGTAGCCAAATTAAGTGAAAATTGAAGAAATCCCCCTCTAATTGATGAAATTGGGAATTGGTAGTGCTTAATTGATGTTGTATCGATGAATTCGTGTCTTAAAACTTGTTCTTAATGCTTGAATTAGCTTGATCACCTAGTTCATGAACTCACACACCACTTTTACAAATGTATGTTGTGAAGGGGTATGGGAAAAGGGGTTTTAAGATCATTTCTTGTAATTGACTGAGTTGTTTAGATTCGATTAGGTAACGAGGTTTGTCAGTGTGAATCGAGCAACTCTAGAGCGTTTATCTTGTTTCGGTTAGTTAAATCCTTAAATGCGGACTGTTGAACCGGGCTAAGGGTACTAGGTTGTTGCATGGCATCTAGTACCACTTTCGGAGTTTTCACCCCACGAATGAGTCGGTATAAGTGTTAGGTTGGTAGTTTGGTTAAGATTGTTCCCGAATAATCGATTAGAGGGGTGAAAGTAATCAATTGGATCATGGTTTGACTATGTCTCTCTCTATATCTTTTCAAATCTAGTTTACATATAGTTGTAGTATAATTACCGTGAACAAACCTTGATTAGCCTAAACTAAGTATGATAACGAATTTGGTACTCGATTGATTCCTCGTGGGATACTACCTTGCTTGCTACTATAGTGCATCCGACTCGGTACTCTGCCGATTAAGGTTGGACCGTCACTATTTTGGTCATCAAGAAGTTTGACGCCATTGCCGGGGAATCAAATCGATATCTCATAAGTTGTTTGAAGACTTAGGCTTAGGTTGCATTTTTTGGCTTCTTTTTTTCTTGCTTTTTTCTTGATGTTGGATTTTTGTTGAAGAGTCACACCACATACTGCGGTGGGGGTGGTGACTAGATACCGTTATTATGTTCTTGTTTTTCCTTGAATCACAAGCAATGGGATCCATATGGCCATGAGAGCTCTCCTCCCTACTCATTTGGAGGCTTTAATTTCGGTGGTATGAGTGTTGGAGCCCAACCATATTATCAGTCCAACCCATACATATCCCATACAACAATGAATTGGGGAGTCCTCCAAGTTCTCAATTTCAACACCCTAGTGCCTATTTGCAATATGATCAACCTCCAGAAATAGCTCCTCCGCCACAAAATAGTTCGACCGATATGTTATTGGAGCAAATCAACAAGACTTTGCATGAGCAAGGCCGTGAGATAGAAGAGCAAGGCCGTGATTTGAGAGCTTTTCGGACTAGTTCCAACAACACCTGTACTACTCTACAATCGGCAATAAATAACTTGGAGAACCGGGTAGAGCAATTGATTGAGAAGAGGAAGGTTGAGAAGAGTGCTAAAAATGATAAAATTTCATTTTCTTCACCGTCGAATCTTGAGGTAATCACCCATCATGAATGGTATGAAGAAGGTATGAATAATGGTACTAGTGAATCATTTATTCCTTCTTATTTGAACCTTATTGAAAAAATTGTGGGGGTGGATCATATAGAATATGTTGATGTTGTGGTTGAGCCAAAATTTTATTGCTTGGTGTTTGAATCTTTGTTACTTGGCATATGCTCTCATTCGGGGAAATTGAATTCATTGTGTTGCACGGTGAATTTCTTGAACCAATCTTGGTGGTGGGGATTGAGCCCCTTGCTTGTCTTACTCCATTTTAATGGTGTGCTCAATTCTTTTGATTTGTGTAAGGAAATGCAACGGTTTGATCTCCTTTGGTATAACTATCTTTGTTGTTTATTCCCCAGAAATTCCCTTCAGTTAGCCCCATCTCTGGCCTAACGTTACAACCTTGAAAGTCCTACTCGACCTTGCTTAGCCTCGGTTGGCCCCGATTAGTGGAGATGCTTATGAAGTATGAGCCTATGGTGTAGTCGTATTAACCAAGCGTCCATAATCCAAACCGGTGAACCGTGGCAAATGTAGGAAAAGCTATTCACACACACACACACATCCCGTTTGCTCGATAAGGTAGGGTTAAGTAGCATGTATTTACTATTTTACTTGTCGGTTATAAGTGATATGTGATTGGCTTGACCTACGCGTGTAACGTTGACTCTTTGGATTCTTTTGAAAAGCTCATTTTGCTCGAGGGCGAGCAAACGCTAAGTGGGGGGTGGTTGATGAGAGTCAACTATACTATGCTCCGGTTCATGTTTTAACCCCCATTTATGACACTTTTGACTCATTTTGGGTACCTTTAGACCATGTATAGGGTAAAATCACATTGCACACTCACTTAGAGGTGAACCATCACAAAGATGGGAAACCTTGGCATTTTACGGTGTTTTAGACCCAATTTGAGCCCTATCTTTCTTGCGGAGTTATGCTTGGTATGTGTTTGGATGTTGTAACGTAGGATACAGATGACTTATGAGCCCAGAAGACAAGGCCTGAGATTTAGAGTGGCATAACCGAAGCCCGAGAATGGAAATGGATAAAAAATAGTTGATGTTTTCGCCTAACATTCACTTTATATGCACTTTTAGCAATGTTGGAGGCGTTTTATGGACTTATGTTCCTCATGAAAGTTGTAGATATTTGAATGAGATTTCGAACGCAACTTGAATCACTCAAATCGGAGCTCTACAGTCAAAGATATTACCAAATTACTGAAGGATGTCAATGCTGAATACTAACACAGGGTAATGCGTGCGCTTGATTGGGAAAGCACACGCATTTGGCCGATTTTCTGCACTTTTTGGCCACTTGTAAACATATTTTTCACCCCCCATTTCATATCCACTCATACCTAGACTTACTTAGGCTCCCTTAGGTCGATTTTCATCACTTTTTTCCTTTAGATTAGTTGTTTTTTCACTCTTTCTCTTAGATTAAACACAATTTATCATAGATTCCTCTCTTTCTTGTTGGTGTATTGAAGCTTTCTTCCCTAAGTGACAATGAGTTTAGATGAAAATTGATGCAACTTCAATTTTTCTACATTTTGGTACTTAATTCAAGCTTCTTTTCAGTTTATGACTTTAATTTCATGTTTGATTCTTATTTCTTTCATTATAATGAGTAGCTAAACTAGTTCATAGCCAAATTATGTGAAAATTGAATAAATCCTCCTCTAATTGATGAAATTGGGAATGGGTAGTGCTTAATTGATGTTGTATCGATGAATTCGTGTCTTAAAACTTGTTCTTAAAGCTTGAAATCGCTTGATCACCTAGTTCATGAACTTACACACCACTTTTATAAATGTATGTTGCGAAGGGGTGTGAGAAAAGGGGTTTTAAGATCATTGCTTATAATTGACTGAGTTGTTTAGATTCGATTAGGTAACGAGGTTTGTCGGTGTGAATCGAGCGACTCTAAAGCACTTATCTTGTTTCGGTTAGTTAAATCATTAAAGGTGGACTGTTGAACCAGACAAAGGGTACTAGGTTGTTGCATGGCATATAGTACCACTTTAGGAGTTTACACCCATGAATGAGTCGGTATAAGTGTTAAGTTGGTAGGTTGGTTAAGATCATTCCCGAATAATCGATTAGAGGGGCAAAAGTAATAAATTGGATCATGGTTTGGCTATGTCTCTCTCTATATCTTTTCATATCTAGTTTACATATCGTTGTAGTATAATTACCGTGAACAAACCTTGATTAGCCTAAACTAAGTATGATAACGACTTTGGTACTCGATTGATTCCTCGTGGGATACGACCTTGCTTGCTAGTATAGTGCATCCGACTCGGTACTCTGTCGATTAAAGTTGGACCGTCACTATTTTGGTCATCACTAGTCAACTACTCCCAATTGACTTTCAAGAATCTTTTCAAAATTCTTTAGTGGCCAAGATCCCATCTAGTTACCTCGATTCCCGACGAGAGCCTGATCAACCGGAATAATTCGAATGGTAGGTAACAATTTACCAATCACATCTCTATGTGACTCTTGGTGGTTGACTAGTCAACTCTTTGACATATCTTTATGTAGTAGTCAACCCATTGCTTCTAGAATAAGACGGTCCTGACGAGGGCCAATCACCGCAATACTCTAGTCAAGTCATAACCCAATATTTGCGAGATCTCATACGATCATATCTCAATAACGACGATATACACGAGGTAGGTCAAATCCCGACGAGGGCCGATCAATTGGATCCGAACAAGGGCTCTTCACCGTCGCTATAATATTCGGAGACAATATTCGACTTGATTTTTGTTGTGGAAGTATTTACGTAATTTAATTCACTTAATTAATTTTAATTACGGTCTCATCAAATATATCTATCTCTATAGACATACATCCTACACATTTATCTAAATCGTGCCTAGTCATGCATTTATCGTGTCATATAAAATAAATACAAGCACAAAATAAAAAAATGTGTAAAGTAACCGGTATGACAGTATGATCATGGATTTTTCCTAGGCGCGGTTTCGAATATTAACTGACAAAAACGCAGGTCACAATCTAAAGGTAGCTGCAACCGCCAATATGATCTTTAATGTGTCATTCTCCAATGGGATCTTTATTTCCTATTTCTTTGGTCTCCATCTTCCGCTCCATTCTTGTTACATAAATTTTATTTAATAAAATAAATACACCCGCCGCACACGGGGGAGCTAACGGGAATGGGATAATGCAGAAAATGAACTAGGTCACGTTCTTCATAACGGCCTAGGATAATTTTTAAACCAACGAAAAATAAATCATTCGCGTCTATCCTATTGGTCTAGTCCATGATCAATCGGGGTCCATTTAAATATATTATATCTACTCAATATCTAATTCATACGATAATATCTTATTAAAAAGACTAATTAATATTTAACTACTTGCGTCTTAATTAATCGATTAACGTTTAATCAATCAAATAATTTTATCCAATCAATTACCTAATTAACATTTAATTAATTAAATGATTTTAAACAAAAAAAATTAACGGTTAATTTTAAACGATTTCAATTTTAATTTTAATCAATTAGAACTATTCCAAAAATAAATCAAAATTAAAATTAAGTCACTTTTGTTTATTTCCTTTTAATTCCTAATCAAAAAGGATGGCTTTGGTTTTCTAAACTAAATGGCAACCAACATTGACCCTTTCCAAAATCAAAATTTTGAAAATGGCCTTGGCCTAGGCCTAGGTTTTTTCCAAAATCAAATATTTTAAAAAGGGTCTAGGCCTATTCCAAACAAAATTTGGAATGGCCTAGATTATTTAAAGGCAAATCATACTTACCAAATAAGTCATGTGGCATCCCAATGGTCCAAACTATTTGAACAATTAGTTAGTCACATGACATCAACTAAACAAAGAGATATCAATCACAACTATGAACCATATTGAAAACACAAAATACACAAAACAAAAATTTGGAGATCAACCACTTTGATTTAGTCAACCCGGACGCCGGCAAAGAGTTGCCCCTACGCCCGCCCGCCCGATGGTGGTGCCGCCGTCAGTCGGCCGAGCACCACCCGTCCCCCTTTTGTTTTTTTTTTTCTTTTCCTTTTTATGTATCGTTTTGCTAATAAAAAATCTTTCATATTTTAATTACGTGATTTAAACGATAAAATTAACTACGTAAATTAACATGCTTATTGCTTAAGCTCGAAACCCTTTCTGATACCACTATTAGGAAATCTACGCGGGAACGTAGCGGAATTCAAAAGTTTATTTCCTTTAACCAGGATCGACTTCGTTTAAGAAACAAACATAATAAGATAGTAGACGGTGGTTACCTTGCTTGATCAAAAAGATCGACGCTTTGACCGTCTAAGGAGAGTAGCGATGCACGAAGCCGCCCAAGCATTCGGCCTCTACCGCTAGTCCACACGAACAACCCGCCGGAATCCACCATTGGATTGATACTAGAAAAACTCGGTTGCTAGACCGACCTTTTCTCTCTCAAATCTCTCTCTAAGAAACTCTATATTCCTCACAAGAAACTATTAGTCTCTCGGAATAGTGAAGTACAAAAGAGCTAGCCAACCCCTTCTTATATAGGTGTTGGGGCGCCACTTTTAGATCCCAATCTGATTGGAAGAAGCTTCCTAGTAAATTGAGGAGAAGAAAAATCTTTTCCTAATAAAATATGAAAAGTATCTTGTATTGATTTGTCTCATTTAATTTAATGTCGTACATTAAATATTTTCAAGATAATGTCAATATCTAATATTGACTATCTTTATCTTATTACCAAAAATTAATTTACACATGTGTATATATCACATGTTCATATATATACATTTATCACAATTGTGCACATGCATATCTCATATGCATGTCACGCATGTGACAACAAATATATATATATATTGTTAGGTGTAGTGCCCGAAAGACAATTTATGTAATTGTTTTTAATAATGGATGACATAATTTATCTCACATTAGTTACTTGCTTTGTGCTTGTAAAGTAATACATTGCTGCAAACCCTAAGTATATCTGTATGTAACCACTTAACTCAGTGTATGGATTACACGTGAGGATTGAGTTAGTGGAGATATGCTTAAATCATTAGTCCGTGGTGAACTTAATCGAGTTTAGGGTCTCTTGATTAAAACACCAATAATGCGCCTGAACACCTTAGGGTGTGATAGTCTTATCCGGACTGCGGGTAAAGGAAGTACCTACGTGGGGCATTTATATAAGATGGCATTCATATAGATTGGACCGATTTAATCAGTATTTCTCGGTATAATTCCGTAATCGAGGAATCTTATTAAATCATTAGATGATCATATATGGATCAACCTTAATCTGAGGTGATCACAGTATATTGCTTGTCCCGGGTAGTGTTTGATGTGTTAGTTACGGTTCACTTAAATATGTGTTCCAAGCCACTTCTCATTGGCACTATCTCCATATGAGTGAGTAGTTCGATTTTCACAGACATGGAATTCATTCCTTCTGCGGGAAGTAGAGAGCCCTAAGAAAATGATCGATGGGCCCAGCTCATGTTAGACTAATTAGCTACTAGTCGATATGTGAACTAATTGATCACTTTAGGGGTTAATGGTAAATAAGGATAAGATATTCTCGAGTCGGGTTCACGGAGACTCTCCCGCTCGAGAATGGACACCTATGGAGGGTTAATCTGTATGTAGTGATTATATCAATGGACACTTATTCACTCTATGGGTTGAGTATAAGTATACATCTATAATCGGTAGAGTTCAATTTCGGGTTTATGGTGGCGTAATCCCGGAATTAATAATTAATGTACTTATTCTGTTCGATGAATAATTAATTATTGGAGCTACTGGTTATAGGTCCATGGTCCCCGATGTGGCTTCTGTAATTCGGACTAATAATCTTGTTATTTGGGCCTCAGTGATAATTAATTGGCTGGGTTAATTAATTGATATGCATGGATATTATTTAGTTGAAATAAATAATATAATACATGTAAAAGGCATTTTACGTAGTGCAGTGGGCTTAGTGTGGCGCCAATATATCTTGGATTTTCCAAGAAATTAGTTTTCTTGGATAAATGACATATTGTGTAATTAGTTATTTATTTGTTAAATAATTAATTAGATAAATAAAAGAAAATAATTTATTTATTATCTATCTCTTTACTATAAGGATAATTATATTTTCTTATTATAAGATTATAATTATCTCTTATTTTTATTGGATAATAATAATTAGAATTATCTCTTTTATTTTGTTAAACCGATTAGGTATAAGTTTTCTCTCTTGGATTTTCTTATAAAAGAGAGTTATAAAGCCTATGAGAGGTGAAAGCCACGAAATTCATAGATAAAAAAGGCTAAGGAGTTCGATCCTTAGCTCCACCCGGTTGTAGAAAAACTTAGTGTTTTTCTCGGTTACATATCAAGGAGGTTCCAATTCCAAGAATCGGTGTCCACCAACCACCGTTTGGAGAACACATTGAAAGATCAAGGCTTCTCATCCTAAGATTAAAGCTTTTCTTCCTACTATCACTACAAAAAAAACACTCTATTGTTACACTAGTTTTTGCCACACATATAAAAAAGTGTGGCTAATAGCACTTGGTTAGACTCTTTTGCCACGGTCATGTGGCTAAAAGTAAGGATATAGCAAAAAACTGTTTTTCTTATAGTGTATTGGTAAGATAAACTTAACCCCCTTGTAGTAGTTTAAGTCATTTAACTATGTATTTTGATGTATAAGTCGTGATCCATCCGCTGCGCGTAGATCTAACTCGTTTAGATCTAAGAATCTGCATCCTTCATGTGGTATCAGAGAAAGGTTCCACGGTTTATATAGTCATAATCATAATTGAACGATTTAAAGGAGTGAAATTGCATGTAGGTAAATTTTATTTATTGTTTTATGCTTTGATAATGATTGATTGCTATGGTTGAAGAGATGGATTGGGGTTGGCATCATGTTTACCCGTTAGATCTATTGTAAACTCATATAAACGATGAAAATTGCTTCATGAGTATATAAAATTATGTAATTTTTTTTTTATTGCAATTTTAATTTCCTGAAAGTAGATCTGTTTAGTAGCTGTTTAGTTTTTCGTTTTTTCCGTTGATCGAGCCGTTGAACCGACGATCCCTCCGGTCAGAATCAAGATTAAAAGTTGAAGAACAATCCATCCAAATTCGGGGTCGATCGGAGTCCGTCTCAATATCCGTTCGTTGCAATGAAGTGGCTGCTGTAACAGAAAAACGCAGGATTCACAGAAACCCTAGCTGTGACTTCCTCGAATTTCTGGGAGAGTTTGGACCGTTGAAACGAAAATCCAACCGGTCAGATCGATAAATATGGAGTTTTTGATGTGGCATAAAAATTTCAGGTCGATCGAGATTCATCTCGATTCCCGATCGGCCTCGGGAATTCTTAGAGGCGCTGCTGTAAAAGTCAGATTCAGCAGCAAGTTGGGCGGCTTACTGGAGAAAATTGACAAGTCAAAGCTCCGATCCAACCGTCCATATCGAAGCCCGAGGAATGAAGAACAGATCTGGAGATTTTCGTTGCGATCCGAGTTCGTTTGGTTTGCCGATCGTTGAAGATTTTGAACAGCTGCAGATTATGTTAGAAAGAAGTAAACCCTAGTTAGGGTTTTGGTTAATTTATTTTCTAATAGGTTAGATACGGGGGTGCCGACGGTCTATCTCGGTGTTTATTTTCCGCACTAGAATACATGTTTAGATTGTATGTGTAGAACCGGAAAATTGCCATGACATGCATCATATCATGAATTCCACTCCATATGCATACATGTAGAAATTAATTCGAGAAATTAGTTAGGCATGTATAAAACACACAATTAGTTTTAATTAATTGTTTGATATTAATTAGAAACTAATTAGGGTAAAAACCGAGGAACACGGGTTTTTTCAATCGTCGAGGTTGGGTGATGGATTCTCGGTGAATCCCACTCTGCGAAAGCATAAGGAGTAAAATCCCGAAACCTCGTGGTTAAGGTGTTGGATTCTCGGTGAATTCCACCTTACCTAGACGAGATTACGTTTTTGTTCCGTAGTGTCTACGAGAAAGTTTGATGTTTAAGGATTGGATAGTCACGGGCAAACATGATTCGAAAGTGGTTTAACCACGGTTGGGTGGTCAACAGAAGCTACGGCTCGATCGACTTCACCCTCCACGTGTGGCGTTTGCACGAAAGTGCAGCAAGGCCGAGCCATCCAAAGAGCCACTACGGCTCAACAGCTCCCTTGTTTTGACCCGTCCGGCGACCACATATGTTCCAACGAATAGGTCGGGTGGGCTAGCCCAATGAACCGACAACATTCGGGCCTATGATTTATTGTTCCTTAATGTAACATCAAGTCCAAAAACGTGATCGATAAACCCACCAATTTTTCAAAATATTGAGTGGGAGCGGGAGAGGTGACACCGACCCCCACGGCCTCTATTGTTGACACAAGCAACGTGAGAGAATGGTGACGCCTCGTGCCGGCTGGGACCGGCCTCCTGAGGAAGGCCTTCACCGCTATCAAAATTCAAGGCTTGGTCTCCGAAAGGATAGGATTTTGGGTACTCGTCGGGTCACCGACCGACCCTAAGGCGGCACACTCGGGGGTCTACTTAAAAATCTAAGACAGTAGGTCACACTCATAAAGGGTATTTTTGGTAGTACCTTGGCTGAAAAAGGAAAGGTGATTGACGATCACAAATGAGATGTTTGATTCTCAATTTGATCTTCAATATTAATCGAAACCTCTTTGACCTACCCTAAGGCGGCAATCGAGGCATTAGATTAAATCCTTGGAACGGTAGGATAGACTATGAGTACTTAGTTTATAGTTCCTAAAAATTAGTAGTGTATGATTTGGATTTATTTTCTCACAATTTTATTTACAATTTGTTTATATATCTCTACAGGGTGCTAGGCTAAAGTGTAAAATTGACTAGTAATGACTTCGTTGAAAAGTGGTAAGTAACTAAAACATTGTACTTATTGATCTTACATGCGATTAATTTTTCGGAAGAGATATTTCTCTTGAGCATTCAGAACTTATATGACATAAATAAGGATGTCACTTTGTTGTCAATCGTGTTGAGCGAGAGACAGTCGTAGTCGATTTGAAAGATGATTGGGACGATAAAATTCTTCTAGTGAATTTTAATTGTGTAGTGTCTACACGAGAAATTTTCTAATAGAAAAATTGGAGAATCATAAATTAAAGTGTCGCTAGTTAGACGGTATTTGGAACCGATAAACTAGTGGGAGCTTTTGTCTTATGTTTTTCTAAAATTAGTCCCACTGGTAACGCTTTCATTAGACATCCCACGCTTCACGAGTAGTGTCTACTCATACTGACTGCTAGTTCAAGACTATTTCCTTTTAAGGAAAGTTAAGAATGGGAAAGAATGTCTATAAGTGTTAATCATCTTAATCAAGTTTTGAGGCTAAACCGAAACATTAAATAAAGAAAGTATAGGATAAGGAAAGTGATTTCGGATCACTAACCAATGAATCCTTAGCGACTTTCTTAACCGAGTAACTTGACTCGGTAGCTTAGTTCTTTGGAAGAACAAGGAAGTCGTGCATTAACGATTAATAGAGTAACAACGGGCGATAATTTCACTACAATAGTGGGGAGTGATATAAGGAAATGAATTTGGATTCTATCCTTGAATATCACGAGAAAAATTATTTTTAGTTTACTGATTCGTTGAAACAAATGGATTCACTTTCAACTCGATATATTGTTGCCTCATAGAAAGTGAAGATGACATTTGTAGTACGAATCTGAGACTCGGACTTTTGTTTGATAAAGTCAGAACCACTAAGAAATGCTGAAAAGGTATATGTAACACGTCTTAAACTATTATAGGCGAATGGTTTCCGTATTAAGATAAACGATTCTTCAAAATCTATTAATTAGTGCATATATCCTAGAGATAAGACCAAATGATTGGCTAAGGGTGATTCCTATCTCCCAGTCTCGGAACATTGTCTTAAAGGAACAATGACTAAGCTTCCTTTCAATTGGGAAAAGGGTAATAGATTTGAATGGGTAACATAGCTTGTTCATCATAACCTTCGGGGTCTAGTGAGAGATACAAGCTAGTGGGAGATTTTGAGTGGTGACATTTTGTCTGATAACTACTCGAAACACGGTTTAGTTTATCGAAATAATACGAGGAGGAGTCTCTGATTTTAGCAGAGAATAGAGTATTCCATGCTCAGAAATAGGCTATCGCATAGTCTTGGGACTGATGCTCGGCCTGCCTCCTAGTGGAATGTTTCTCACTAAGGAAGAAACCATAGACTTGCCTTATATAGTTATTGATGTGCTACAATACACTGCTAAACTCGATTAAGATAATTGGTTTACATTATTATGTAAACCGAGAAGTCTACCTAGAAGATGCTAGTGAATTTATGGATAAGGAGTGAATTTGGTTCACACCACTTCCGTAAATGTAGGCATTTAGCACTTAAAGCTTGAAGGTAGGGTCGAGATTTTGCATATCGTTCAGATTGTGAATGTTTGTAAAATGTCTTAATGTGTCGAGTGAAGGTTGGTTATAAGATTCTTGAGATCGAGAAAGTGACGGTTGAATCATCACAAACCTTCCGATAGAATCTATAAGTAATGACCTTAAACCTTGAGTACGGTTACCCAAAGGTAGTTACTATCTCGATTTAATCGGACCACGCCCAACATCGCTTGTTGGTGATTACACCGATAAATACTACTAGATCGAATATCAATGCACCCAAAAAAGCGGTGGGAGTATGGTTTAACCGTTGACCCATTGTGGTTTTGTGGTTTTGTGGACTTTATAGTCTGCTGGGGTAATTGATAACCTATGGCTCTTAGTGGGTCAGTATAGGATTACGATCATAGAGGTTGGTTTGAAAGCCTTAACCACGTGAATGGAGTTTTGGTACTCGCTCGTTCATTGACCTCTTGTAGAACCACTTGAGTGTCTCAGCCCTGTGGGAGCAATTGGATCTACACGAAAATAGTCAAATGAATAGGAAAGTTTAAACTTTCAAATAAGAAGTCGAGTGGTCTAGGGGTGATTCCCTGACAAGTAGAGAGTTAACCAGACCTTGATCTCTCTCACCACTCACTCTTGCAAGATTTCGTTAGAAAGCGAAAAATAGGGGTGATTCCCTGAGACTTTCTTGCCAAAAACGGAGTCTGGATTCATTCGGAACGAAAGGGTCTTGGTTAGAACAAATGGCAGGATGACTGCCGGGAATTATGTCCTTTGTGGATGTAAGAGAACCTCTCGGTCATTAAAAGTCACATGTTCTAAAATATGTGGACTTGACCAGAATATTGATAAGTCTTTCGTAGTCTGGATATCAATATTGGTAAAGTAGTAGTATTAGTGTTCATGAATGATAACACTGAAACGGTTGGAAACAACATGTGTGTGCTTTACAAGTCGGAAACCCGACAGGCCAAGATTCTCTCGGATGAGAGAATTGGACTATATTCTAAGAATCGATTCGGTCAGATTCACGAGAATGAGTCATTGGCTATCCCACCCATCTTATTGAATAAGATGATTATGCATATACGTTTGCAGCATTCATCGAGAGTGGTCCTACCCTACCTCTCAGGAATGATTCTCCAAATCTTCGGATAAAGAGAAAATGGGATAGAGTCTCTCTGGGATAAGGGCAAGTCAGCTTAACACGAGTCGATTGCAATCGAATCTTGGATTCGAGCAATAAGTAGCGGTTTAGTACGTCCTCAAGTATCTTTAGAGAACGATGAGTCATATTCTTGTATATTCAGGTGCAAACTTGAATATGGTTGACTACACTGATTCTGACTTGTAGTCAGATTAAGGATGATCATTAAGTTGATCTCGGGCTCAGTGTTTACTCATAGTGCTTAGAATTTCCTTTTATGGTCTGGGAGTAATTCCAAGTCTGATAAGCCAATATCACTTCATTGTGAAAACTGTGAAGATATAGCTTAGAAGGATCTTCTCAGTCACTAGAAGTCAAAAGCATATTGAGAGAGAGTACCGCTTTGATTAGATGGACCAAATGACGTTTGATCAAAAGATCGTCTCGAGCCGACAACCTAACTGATCGAATGAGTGCTTGAAGGGTGCGGCATTGATAGATATGTCTCATCCGCTTTTAGAGCAAGTGGGAGAGTGTTGTGAATAAGATGAGAGGTGGTGTGCTCTAAAAACAATCGTTGCTTGTCATTTCGTGCAAGTGGGAGATTGTTAGGTGTAGTGCCCGAAAGACAATTTGTGTAATTGTTTTTAATAATGGATGACAGAATTTATCTCACCTTAGTTACTTGCTTTGTGCTTGTAAAGTAATACACTGCTGCAAACCCTAAGTATATCTGTATGTAACCACTTAACTCAGTGTATGGATTACACGTGAGGATTGAGTTAGTGGAGATATGCTTAAACTGTTAGTCCGTGGTGAACTTAATCAGAGTTTAGGGTCTCTTGATTAAAACACCAATAATGCGCCCAGAACACCTTAGGGTGTGATAGTCTTATCCGGACTGTCGGTAAAGGGTACCTACGTGGGGCATTTATATATGATGGCATTCATATAGGACTGGACCGATTTAATCTGTATTTCTCGGTATAATTCCGTAATCGAGGAATCTTATTAAATCATTAGATGATCATATATGGATCAACCTTAATCCTGAGGTGATCAAAGGTCTTTGCTTGTCCCGGGTAGTGTTTGATGTGTTGTTACGGTTCACTTAAATATGTGTTCCAAGCCACTTCTCATTGGCACTATCTCCGGATGAGTGAGTAGTTCGATTTTCACGAGACATGGAATCAATTCCTTCATGCGGGAAGTAGAGAGATAGTCCCCTTATTTGTTAGCCCTAAGAAAATGATCGATGGGCCCAGTTTCATGTTAGACTAATTAGCTACTAGTCGATATGTGAACTAATTGATCACTAGGGGGTTAATGGTAAATAAGGATAAGATATTCTGAGTCGGGTTCACGGAGACTTCCCACCGAGAATGGACGATCTATGGAGGGTTAATCAGTATGTAGTGATTATATCAATGGACACTTATTCACTCTACATGGGTTGAGTATAAGTATACATCTATAATCGGTAGAGTTCGATTTCCGGGTTTATGGTGGCGTAATCCCGGAATTAATAATTAATGTACTTATTACGTTCGATGAATAATTAATTATTGGAGCTACTCAAAGTTATAGTCCATGGTCCCGATGTAGCTTCGTAATTTGGACTAATAATCTTGTTATTTGGGCCTCATTGATAATTAATTGGTGGGTTAATTAATTGATATGTATGGATATTATTTAGTTGGGCTAAATAATATAATACATAGAAAAGACATTTTACTGAGGGTAGGCCTGGTGGGCTTAGTGTGGCGCCAATATGTCTTGGATTTTCCAAGAAATTAGTTTTCTTGGATAAATGACATATTGTGTAATTAGTTATTTATTTGTTAAATAATTAATTAGATAAATAAAAGAAAATAATTTATTTATTATCTATCTCTTTACTATAAGGATAATTATATTTTCTTATTATAAGATTATAATTATCTCTTATTTTTATTGGATAATAATAATTAGAATTATCTCTTTTATTTTGTTAAACCGATTGGGTATAGGTTTTCTCTCTTGGATTTTGCCTATAAAAAGAGAGTTCTCCTCGAGCCCTATGAGAGGTGAAAGCCACGAAATTCACAGATAAAAAAGGCTAAGGAGTTCGATCCTTAGCTCCACCCGGTTGTAGAAAAACTTAGGGTTTTTCTCGGTTACATATCAAGGAGGTTCCAATTCCAAGAATCGGTGTCCACCAACCACCGTTTGGAGAACACATTGGAAGATCAAGGCTTCTCATCCTAAGATTAAAGCTTTTCTTCCTACTATTGGTAAGATAAACTTAACCCCCTTGTAGTAGTTTAAGTCATTTAACTATGTATTGTGATGTATAAGTCGTGATCCATCCATTTGCAGCGTAGATCTAAACTCGTTTAGATCTAAGAATCTGATCCTTCATATATATATATATATATATATATATATATATATATATATATATATATATATATATATATATATCATATATTAATATATGGTAATACCATTAATTAAATTAACAATTCAAGTGTATCTTATACACTCCAAAATTGTGCCACCTTTAGCCAATAAATTGGCATCCGGAATATTCTTAATTAATATAATGCTATGATTAATTAATTTGCAAAATATATGTGTATCAATATACACAATTAATTTTGACTTATACATCAACTATGTTTATTTAATTAATCAATATAATTAATATCTTGCATTTAATTTATTCATAATAAATAAATACCACCATATTAATTTACCACTATAACCCTTTATAGTCAAGATAAAACTTTTCTTATTTGGTTATCGCTATAACCGTATTTTAATCTGGCTAGATGTTCTTATGTGTGTGACCCGATAGGCTTCCGAATATGTTGGCCGTAGGCACAAAGTGCAAATTACGAAAATACCCTTCATACCTAACGATCACAGGATAGCTTCTAGCATCACACCGTGACCTACAATCATCAGATGAGTCAAATGCAATGACTACAACCTTTCATTTGAAACAGTTACCGTGTAAATATAATCCTATCATTGTAGTAATATACATACGGTCGTACGTCGAGTGTCAAACATCAACGACCGTATCTTATAATCCGGATATCCTATTCTCTTGAAGTAACTCATTTACTTCCACTTTGCAAAGATTCATGAGAGTAAGACATTCCTTATAAGAAGCCCTTTCGGATATTCACCCCTACTAATAGGGTATGCGATTCCCGGACGACCAAACATGTATGCTCCGCATGCTTCAGTATCACACTCAATCACTGCCGCATGATCACCCTGTGGCTAGGGGAAACCTCAATAGTGTTAAAGCATGACAATCCACACCGTGATGCCATGTAGACTCCGGTCTTAAGGATAATTACACCATCGTCACATAGTGTGACACTTTACAGTGTAAGTGGGCCAGTCTAACGTACGCATTCTCTAATACACGTTCACGTACAATCCAAGTGTCCTTACACTTTGATAGATGAGATCTATCCCTGCCATTAAAGACAGAAGACATCTAATAGGGATAGTTTGTTTGTACTATCAATGCCCTGTTTAATAGTACATAAGTCCAGAGACATTTAAGTATCAAACTTATTAAAGTGATTAGAGATCTCATCAACCATAATCTCCTATCATGGTTTCTCTATCATAGTTTAATACTAAGGACGTTATCATATAACAATTCATAATTGGTTCTTTAAAAGTCATTTATTATATATGTATAATCATAAAGAAATAGTAGAAATGATCCGACCCGGTTCAAACCGATTGGGTTTAGGACACTATTTCAACACTTTTTGGGGATACGGGTCACTATGCAAAGGCTTGTCCTTCAAGGAATACCAAGAGTAAGCAAGGAAATTACAACCGAGAAAGTGCAAGCCGACCAACATGGGTGTTTGCTTTGGATGCAGTCATGTCAGGTACCTTTTAGTTTATTTGTTTTCTTAAAGTATTCTTATGACATGAATTTAATTCACGTTGTAATTGTATTTGAGTAAAGGAACTAACTTTTAGATACATTAATAATGGATAACTTAGCTATGTCAGCCTTAATTAATACAAGATGTCAAAACTTTTGTGTTAAGTAAGATAGCTATGAAGTTAAACCTACCCTTCAACTTTTAGGAATCTTTATGGACACCATCCGGGTAAGTGAGTTATATAGGGCTTAAATGTAGAGTAGAAGATTGGTTAGTGCAGTTTTATGGCTCAAGAAGTGATAGGTTCAGCTTTGGGAACCAGAAGGGTGTTGGTTCTATGGTCAGTAAGTTCAGTTTTTTTAGAGGCTTCGGTTGTGGTTTGTGTTCAAGAATGTGCTAAGGAAGATCAATGGTTTGAGAACATTCAAGTTTCGAGGATGAAACTCCTCTTAAGGGGGGAGGAATGTAATATACCGAACTTTTGGAAAGGGTAGACGTGTCAATTTGCCAAATTCGGTATATTATATCTATTAATTATGGATTTAAGTATTACTAAAAGAAATATTAGTTATGGAAAATTAGTATTTATTGGGGACATATGAGAAATTACTTGGAATTGAGGGGAGTTGATTGTGATTAATTAAGGGAGGTTTTTATTGGGAAAATAGCTTCCCATTAAGGGGGAAGTTCTTAGAAAGAAAGTTCATTGTTCGAACTCTGAAAGAAATTGAGAAAAAACCAAATGAAAGAAGAATAAGAGATTTCCTCCAAATTCTCACGAGGTTCTCATCAGATTTCAGGAGCAAATATAGAAATGGAATCAGCGGGAAGAGAAAATCGTGTTGATACAGAAAGTTAGAAGCTTTGTTAAGGTTTGTTTTCGGCCCTAGTTATGGTTTTACCAAGGTTTGATCATGTTTTGTTAGTCTAAGAGGGTGAATTCATAGTTCTATTGGTTTAAAAGCTTTTCATCATCAATTAATCCAAGTTTAATTGTGATCAAATAGGTTTTGGTTGAGTTTTGAAGAAGTGTAGCAGATCTTCTTGTAGTTTTTGCTTGGTTTTGCTTTCTTGAAAGGTAAGAGGCTCTTCCTAATGTTTAATTAAGGATTAATAATATTAAGGTTGTGTTGATTTGATGCTAGAAATCATGTTTAGAAATCGTTGTGGGAATCCACACTACAACAAAAATGACTTTTCGCGGCATGCAAAATAACTATTAGCGGCGCGACATTGCATCTTTGCAAAGTTCAATCTTTGCTAAAAGTTAATGCATTTTGCAACATCGATTTGCATCGCTGCTAATGCTAGTATTGACAACATGCTTTGCGCGCCGCATGCTATTATTAGCGACTTTCACCGAATGCCGCCAATATGATTCTTATATTATTAGAATCGTCCGTAAGCACGCAGCAAAATTGATAGATTTATTAATAACATCTTGAAGTGCACCATGGATAAGTTTTTATTTTTAAAAAAATATTTACCCAATACAAGAACTGATGCTTACCTATATGAATCAAACCATTTGCCTAATAAAAAACTCAATACACAAAATATTTTCATTAATGAACAATGAATACCATACAAGTACCACAACAATAGAAATACAAAATCCAACACACGGGAAGAAGTAGGAAAATACAAGAAGACACAAATTTGCCTCGGCATATCATGATCCTACTAAATCCTACACATTGTATGAAGAATTATGACAATCCAATAAAAGAAGAATTTGTCTCCATAAAACATACCCCATGTTCATCAATCATCACCAATGGTATGAAATCTCTAAAATATATTGTCAAATGTCAAGGACCCGCTCTTTTACGATATGGCTTTCCATCATTGCTAAAATTTAGAAAACAAAAAAATATTAGTCACTAAGATCTAGTCTAAGCATCCACAAAGTCGACTAAATTGTTGTAACATATACAACAACATCAAGCGTTGGTAAAGCAATGTTAAATTTTCTTATTCAAGTAGAACAAAGACATTTTATATAGTAACATGTCAAGAAAAGTACTACAAGATTGAAAACATTAATAATCAAAATCTTTGAACAAAAGCAGAAACTATTTACAATCGAAAAAGTCTAACTTAAAACATGTTTATTGTGACTAGAAGCATCGAAAATAATCATACGTTCAAAGGATTATAAGAGGGATGAGGTAAGAAATAACCAAATCCTTTAGATGGTCACACATTTGTCATATCTAAATCAACTTAACATGGTGGAACAAAGTGATAAAAGCTCAGACGGGTGGAAGAAAAGCGAAGAATCGAGAGAGAGAATTAGAGCAACCAAAATGTTATTAACATTTAGAAGGATCATCACAATGGCATAGCATACCAGAGCCATGAGAAACAATTGATCAACATATCATAGTCCATGTCCACCAAACAATGATCGGTGGTAAAAGATAAAAAAATGAAGCATTATCTCCAATATGAACCAAAATTACCAGGTAGTTGAAACGCTGAAAACATACTACCATTATTCTACCACCAAGGGTTCAAAAACATTGCAACCACAGGAAAGGTCAATGATATCATCCATAACTAATTCCTTTCCCAACAATTAGTTCACTCCACAACCCACACAGATCAAAAAAAAGCGGATAAACTTCACTTTTGAAGAATGTCAATTAAGAAGTGAAACACCATTTCCCCAAAGTTCATCAAGTTGATCGACACACCCTGTTAATACATGTTTTTGATTCAATATATACACACTCCACAAATAAATTAGTGAATTGGGTGATTTTTAATGTCAAACATAGTCGTAAAAATAGTGGAAGTTTAGTAGATGCAACTTAATAAAAAAATAGTTAGCTAATTCGAGACAACAAAGTTAGAACTTCTAGCAAACACTTAATAACAATACTTAATACTACTATGATGTGATGACAAGCGGAGAAGAGAACGGATTTGAAGACCACACAATCTCGTAACAAAATTTCAACGTTCATTTCCAAATGTGATTTTGATTCTCATTTCCAAAGCAAACAAAACTCAGAGCCAAGATGCAAAAAATATGGGAAGCATCTATACATATAAAGAAAACACATGAGTATTCATTCAAGGCACATGCTTATCATATTCATCCAAAATACGAAGAAACAAATAATTAAATAAGTTACTAAGAAAAAGAAAATGCCACTCAATCACTTGATTGTTTATAAAAACAAAAAAATCATATAAAGTAAATAGAAAACAGCCAATCATCGATCTACATAGATGGAAATGTGCGGTTGTTTGACATTGTGGAATATTTGTCAAAGATAAGTACGCTTGATTGACTATGCATATAATTTAAGAAATCAATAAAAGCGTAACCAAATTACAGATTCAAACATCTACCTTATCGTCGCCTTCACATCGGCCACCTTATTGATTGTAGAAATTCCAAATCATAACCATCAAAAGCGCAAAATCAATAACAGAAAATCGTGATAAAATAATGATAAAGTTTGAATCAAGAAGAATAGTGCAATATAAGTGGAATGAGTCTAGCCTCAAACTAATCAAACCTTTCAATGTTGCCTCCCTCTCTCAAAAACTATGGCCTTTGTAGTTTTCTCCGACCAACATCAGAGAAGGAATAACCTATTACAAATTAAGGACGATGCAAAAGGTAATGTCGGGCATCGACACGTTTATTCATCAAATCATCATCTTACGACTCAAAATCCACCACCTCTAACATAATGTAAGACCAAAACAATATCACAATAAGCAACTAAAACTTGAGCTATTCCATAGGACATAAGAAAACCTTAGGTCTCATATGCGTTGACAGAGCGTGAAAAAATAGAACAAAGGGCATAACAGGTAAAGTCAATAAGAAAACTCACATCGGCTGCAAATTGCTACATTGGAAGTCATTTCCCGATAAACTTCCATGTCTATTATCTTTGGCTTTGGCATTATTACCAAATTTCCATATTTATTTGTCTTCATCATAGTCATTTGCATTGCCTTTTAGTCTCTTTCTTTACTACCAATCCTCCCGGCAATAATACGTATATTCAAAACAGAATCAAAACCTTTTTTGAAGTGGCATCCGCTCAATTGAAAAATAATCTGCAAAATATGATCAAGGAAACTGAATTAAAAAGTACTATAAGATATTATAACTTTTGATGATTTTTCAGGCCAAAATCCAAATGGGGCTATTCCTCTTACCTTTCCAAGATTGAATGATGATCACGCTATGTGATCAAAAGGGCCTTTCCGAATATATGAAAAAGCTTGCACTATGATGCTAAAAGGGCCTTTCGAATATATTAAAAATGGCTTTCGCTTTAACTATGATGCTAAAACAATAATCTCCCTTTCACACAATTACGAGGGCATCATAGTAGTTCTCACCTTTCTGTTCGCGATGGCTTCATCTTCTTCTTTGGTTTTTTTTTAATCTCCTAGGTAGAAAATAGCATAGAAACAATCGGAGATTTTCAAGTCAGTTAATCATGTTAATCATTTTCTTTAAAGCACATTAGAGATGAATGTAATGGAAAAACAAAAAATTAATCTTTCGAAACAACCTTAATTAATCATCTTAGTTTGTAATACAATAATGTACATACAAATCTTTTCGATTCTATCATCGACAATATAGCTTCTAGATTCTTACAATTGGATAAGCTATTTCCTAAATGTAGATTAAATCTAAGATCCCTAAAAATGAAAATATATGGACTGTGTAAATACTATAGAAACACGTTTTAACCCTTTAGAAAAGAAATTATACATGAACTCAGTATTGTGGCGTTGATTTCATTATGTGTATGGTATGTGTTTACAACAACTTTGAGCAGACTTCAAATACCAAAGTAATTAAAGCCATATTCTTTATTACCACGAGAATCGACCGCCAGTGAAACCTTCCATCCAGTGGCCAATCAAAAACACAAATTCATCCCTAGGAGAACAGGACGAGCAAATTATAAGGAACTTACCTAAAACACTAGAATAACCCATGAATCGGAACCACAAATCAACAATTTAGGCGAGAAATAAACAATAAAGAAGTAAAGAATGTGGAGAAATCATACCTTTAGACCTCGATTTATCATCCTGTTGTTTCGATTTCACCGTTCTTTGAAACTAAATTTGGCCTAGAATCTTAGATAAGGTGAGGAATGAGGAAAAGCCGACAAGTTGGAGTGGAGGACTCGTTTTTTATTATTTGAAGAAAAAAGGTTTTTTTCAACCTTAGCGCGTTCTTTTAAATTTTACGTGTAAATTTTTGAGTTAGCGGGAGACCAAAATTAAAAAAGGAGCCAATTTTTCCATTAATAGCGTGCATCTATGACGCTGCCATTTTTTTTCGATTTCTTGCAGCATATTTTTACCGTTGCTTTTAAAAGTATTTTACGCAGCACATATCATAAAGTCGCTAAAAATCTTTTCTCGCAAAGATATTAAATGGAGCACTTGTTTGCAATATTAATTATCGGCGACAAAATACATAAAAGCATTATTTGCAAAATATCAAATTCGCAGTGTTCTAATCGCACGCCGCTAATATGACGCCAAAACCCAAATTTCTTGTAGTGCCATGATGTTGTGCCTTGTTAATAGGACGATTTTATACTATTTTTCTGAGTATTTTGTTGTTGAGAAAGTTAGGGCTTGGTTAGAAATCGTATGTGCAGCACATCGTGTCTTTGGAGCAGTTTTGGCCCTCTTTGGCGTGCCCCGAGGCTTTGGCGCCCCCCAAAGTGTATCAGAGGCAAACCAGAATTTTCTACTGTCATTTTGGCGTGCCCCGAAGGCTTTGGCGCACCCCAAACCTTAACAGAGAGTTCAGCAAACTCTCTGATAGGTTTTGGCGCTTGCCAAAAGTCTTGGCGCCCCCGGCAATGCCTAAATGTTGTTTTGAGGGTTTTAAGCTATCAAATGTGTTTTAAATGTTGTTTCTTGATCTAATAACATTAAATGAACATGAACAAGCCTCGATTAAGTTTTTTATGCGTTTAGTTCCGGCACCGAATGTACTCTTCCACAGAGTTGAAGTTCGGGACCATTGGAAGAGTATGGTTGGCTTGTGCTTTGGGGAATTAGCATTCACCAATGTCTGTGTATGTGATAGGACTTGTCCGTGTCTAATGGTCTAGGTGAGAGATTAAGAGATGTGAGGGATCTTACTTGAAATTACTTAGGTGGCTAGTTAACCACACAATAACAAACATACTCCTGTAGTAAAAAGATTCAACATCAATCCATTATTGGTAAGGCACAAGTTCATATCGTGATATGTGGGCGGTCAGATAAAGTGAATATGTAATACCCTACTCCCGACCACTAGGTCCACTGGGGTCATTCTAGGAGGGGTTGCGAAACTCTCACCGCGACTTCAATAACAATACTAGAAAACCCAAGATTATTCACTAAATCCACAAAATAATTTACCCAAGATTATTCACTAAATCCACAAAATAATTTACCAACACTTCAACAACAAACTTGATTTTAATATTACCACAAATCAAATTTACATAAATCACTAACTAATTCCATTAAAAGAATACAACACATAAAATTACAATAGCTCTTTAAAATAAATCGACGTACCATCCAAAACATCAATTTCCTTTATCTTCGAATCTCGATCAACCATCGTCTACAATTTCTCATTTTCCTTGGTCAAAAACATGTACCTATATTTGTAATAAAATAAAATTAAAAAAAAAGACAAAGAAACAAGGAAAACGAGGCGTCAGCAAAGGGCTGCTATGAGCCACGTGTGCAAGTGTTATACTATATATATAATAATAATATATAAAAATAAAATATCTTGATCAACTTTTAGAAATAACAGTGGAAGTCTTTTAATTATTAATTGATTGAACAATTGAGAAGATCAATTTTTAGTATTAAAGTGCACGAGCATTAAGAAAACATATCAGGTTCATTTACTAGCACCAGCTTTGGCCGAGCTGATGAGTCAGGTACCGCCCTAACACCGTTTTACCATATGGATTTCAACCGCACTCCACGAGAACTAGCCATGCCTGACAACTCCGGCCGATTGTCAGGGAAAAGAATCAACCTTCACCGTGCAAACCACCTACACGGCTCCAGCCAACCCTGTCCATGCCCTAGGACCCACAACCAACCGTCAGCCATTGCTTTCCCGGCTGTAGCATTAATCTTCCGGGAAAAAGGTACCGTCCCCACTTTTACGAGCGAGCACTCAAGATACTGCCGGAAAGACTTCGAGTCAAGAGGCCCCGAGACCGGAGACTAGCCGTTCTCCTAGAGCAGTAACTCTAATCCCCCTAGCCACCAGAGCTTTGACACTTTCGTGCCACGAGCGAGCGAACGAGTATTAACCGTCAATTCCAAATATCATTTTTATTTAAAAAAACGTGCAGTAGCTCAAAACAATCGATTAGTAATTTTATAGAAATCATTTGAATATGACTTCCGAGTTTAAAACATCGTTTTGATATAATTAAAATACTTGAAAATAAATAAAAAGGCACACTTTGACTTATATCAAAATAAAAGACTCACCGCTACTCGTTGTTGTTTTTTATTCTCGAGTCACAGACAACTATCACCGTCCATTCAACTAGATATAAGGCATTATTACTTTTAAAAGGCTCCAACAATACACACTCCAATAACTTATTGCGATAAACTAACCCAGTATATACCCCAGCCTTCACTATATCCTGATTTCCATCCCATCCATATTTCAACCCAATTAAAACCCATCTCGGCTGCATACACCAAGACTTCCAGTTGCGCCCGATCGAGTATAAGATGAAGGAGATTCTAATGTGGAAGGTAGATTTTGTTAGATGTAACATCGTCGGATCAATCAAGATTGACCCGATTACGCAAATAAAATCATCGATCTGAGATCTAAACGAAAACAAAGAACATAAATTAAAGATCTAAACTATAAGGGGTTTGGGGCCTACCTTTTATGGTGCTTAACTCCAAGAACAAAAGGCTCCTTGAACACGAGATTGAGCAACCACCGTCTTCCAACGTGTGTCTCCCAAAGAACACCAAGTGGATGGTGTTTCCCGCCACGACCTCCTTGATATGCTACCGGAATAATCCCAAGATTATTCCAACTCAAAACTCCAAGAAAATAGCCGAAAATTCCAAGCTATTTTTCTTATGATAATAGCGTCTATTTTGTTGTGTCAAAAGGCTTGAAGAACTCTCTTTATATAGGAGAGTAAACTTAACCTCCAAGGATTAAATAATTAAGAGATAATTATTATATTAATCCTTTTCCAAATAAAAGATAAATAAAATAATTATCCCAAACAAATTAGAATAAATCATATTATTATCTAATTTTTCATGAATTATCAATTAACAAATAAAAGATAAATCACACATTAAATAATTTTCCAAAAAAACTAATTTCTTAATAATATATTAATGCAAATATGCGCCCCAACACTTGGTCAAATAAGTCATGCGCATATTTCTATATTTGACCAATTTGGTCAAAAAGGTCAACACACCAATTTTGGTAAGTTACATTAAAAATATATTTTAGTGTATTTTTAATTATTTAGTCAACTAAACAATTAATCCACATATCAAATTAAATAGCCCAATCCAACTATTTAATTATAATTGAGGTGCAACAACGAAAACCTATATGCTATATTAGGAGCGCACGTCGGGGGCCAATGGACCCATATTCAATAAATACAATAAGACAAATAAAATTATTAAATCAGACGAATAATTATATCCAACCTATTAATTCGGGATTACACCACCATAAACCCAAACCGAACTCTATCGAATATAGATAACTTACACTCAATTTATGAGTCGAAATCGTCCAATGATATAATCATTACATACGGATAAATCCTCCATAGATCGCTCACTTGATTCGGGATATTTCCGTAAACCCTTCTCGAAACATATTATCCTTATTTACCATTAACCCTTAGTGATCAATTAGTTCATACCCATTATGATATGAATCGGGCCCCATCGATTAGTTTCTGGGTTAACAAATAAGGAACTGCCTGTCTACTTCCCGAGAGAGGAATGGATTCCATATCTGTGATAACACGTACCACTCACTCATTCCGAGAATAGAGCCAACGAGAAGTGTTGGACCACATCTGCAGAAGTGATCCTTACTAACACATCAAACTCTACCCTAGTCTAGCGGTAAATGCGTGATCACCTCGAGATTAAGATTAATCCATATATGATCATCTTGTGATTCGATAAGACTTCTCGATTACGGAATTATATCGAGAACTCAAATCAAATCGGTCCACCCTATATGATTATCATCATATTTAAATGCCCCACTAGGTACCTATTACCGGCGATCCGGATAAGATCATCACACCTAAAGTGTTCAGGCGCATTATTAGCAAATTAATCTAGAGACCATTACTCCGATTAACAAACGCTACGGACTAAGTTAATTTTAAGTATATTTCACAAACTCAATCCTCGTGTGTATAGCCATACACTTTGAGTTGTGATTACATAATCAATATACTAGGGTTTTCAGTAGTGTATCAATATTGGCAATAAATGCGAATAAATAAGATGAAATAAATTCATCATTTATTTAAATAAAACAATTACAAATTGTCTTTCGGGCATAAAACCTAACAATCTCCCACTTACATTAAAGGCAAATGGATTAATTGTTTTAGAGCACACCCTATATCTATATTACAAACAATACAACTCCCACTTGTTCTAAAGCAAATAAGTCATGTCCCTAATACCAATAGTTTCCAAATGCCGGTTGAAGACTTCTAACGGCAATGTCTTGGTGAATGGATCAAAGGGTTGTCGTGAGAGGCGATTTTCTTGACGGAAATGTCACCTCTTTGGACTATCTCTCCGATTAAATGGTACTTTCGCCGATATGCTTCGACTTGCGGTGACTACGGGTTCCTTCGAATTTGATACAGCCCCATTGTTGTCACAATAGAGTGATCGGATCGTTGTGATTTGGAGAGACCCTAAACCACTCAGGAACTTTCTGAGCCAAACCGCTTCCTTAGCCGCTTGTGAGGCCGCTATGTATTCGGCTTCCATAGTAGAATCGGTCGTCTGGATTGCTTGACGCTTCTCCAAATGACTGCACCACCACCAATGGTAAACACTGAGCCTGAGGTAGATTTGAAATCATCTCTATCTGGCTGGAAGTCGAGTCGATGTACCCTGTACATCCAGGTTTGCACCCGAATATACCAACGATATAATTCCTATTCTCTTCCAGTTCTTTTTAAGGGTGAAATTATGTGGTTTATAAGGATATATTTTACGATGTTTTTCCCTCTATATTGTATAATTTGCATAATAATTGGTCTTTATATTAAAATATTGAGCAAACGATGTTTTTAATGACTTAATCGCAATATTGATATAGTTATGTGGTTTTATGGTAAAATTATGATTATTTGGACTTTATTACAGTTTGCGATGTTTTCCATGTGTTATAGGTGAAATTTCATGGTTCAAATGATGATCAAAAGAGATCAAAAATCGAGCTAAGTTGATTTGAGAAAGAGATAATGATGATGTGGAGTGAAGAAAAGAGATAAGTATGCGAGAATCCCATTCAAGTCAAGTCAACGAGCGGCGTCATACTCCGTCCATATTGGACGAAAGCGTCCGGAAATTCAGACGGGCGTCCATAAAAGCGATTTTGGTGCGAGAGCATGAACGGACACCGAACGAGCATCTGAATAGAGATCGAAGAAGTTTACGCCCGTCCACTGTAATCGAACGCCGTCCGTGAAACCGACTTAGAGGAACCGACTTTGGAGGCTATAAATACGAGGCTATTTTCACACATATGAAGGGGAATTCGACACTATACAAACCCTAAACCCTAGGGGCGGCTAAGGCTGCAGTTTTACTTCTTTTCCTTCCACTTTTCTGCAACTTTAAATTAGATTAGTTTAGAGCGCTTTTATGTTTTTTCGCTTTTACGGTTGGCTTTGAGGATGCTCGGAGAGCTAAAGCTTCAATCAAACGAGAATTGTGAAGCCATCAACTTGGATTGATTTACGTATTTCGATTATCTTGTGAGTTATTTATTTAAGGTTGTTTCTTATTTATGTTTTATCTCGTTTAATTGCGTTTATATCGGAAGATTTGCATGTATGATTATGTTTATGATTGATGGAAGTCATGATTAACCTTTAGATCACCATAGATAAGAATAGTCCTTAGATTTATAATAACGGAAGTTAATAAGTCTAATCACTAGATTTAAACGTAAAAGTTGACACCTTTGATCTTGAAACGCGTTAATCTAGCATTGGAAGATACTAGGTTAATAGATGAATTACCTAAGGAATTAGGGTTCATGTTTAGGTAAGGTGAATCACGACCTAGATAAATACCACATATAATCGGGATAGGAGATCAATACATGTTGATAGGTGGATCAATCCTCGTTTGCCTTTTATAATTTGATTTTAAATCCTTGCAACTTGTGTCTTGCTTTGCTTAGTTAATTTCCTTTTTGCAATTAGTTTAGTTTAGTTAATAAGTCCGTTACCCGTATTTTCCTAGCATTGGATAATTTCCTCTGTCTAGTTTTATTTTCTGCAATCTTTGTTTAGATTAGTCCAATGCTTTAGTTTAGTTTAGTGACATAATTAGTTAAAACAAAAGCTAGGATTAACAACTTGTCTAATTCCCGTAAGATCGACCCGGCATAGCCTCTATACTACGATCCTTGCACTTGAGGTTAACCGGTTTTATTACTTGTTTATTTTGTATTAATAAAATCCGTGACAAGTTTTTGGCGCCGTTGCCGGGGAACCGGGCGGTTGCCTAGTTTTTGTTTGTTTTTCGTTTTCTGTTTTTGTTTTGTTTAAGCCCCTGTTTTTTTTAGGTAGTTTTAGTTCGATTGACCCTTAGGTAGTTTTTAGGTTTTAAGGTTTAGATTACTAGGGTTTAAGAATTAGGGTTTAAGTTTTTCTCCTTGTGATTAGTCTCCTTTCTCGCAACTTTTCGTTTTTTTCTTGTTCTTCCCAATCTCTCGATTTAGAAGCGTCCAAAATACTGAACGCCCGTCCGCTGAAAAAATTTTCAAACTCAGTATCAAATTTTCATCTTAGACGAAAGTCCATAGATTCGGGCGTCCGTCCAAGATTCTGAAGACCAAACGAGCGTTTGGACCTCCAAACGCCCGTCCAGTCCCAATTCTGGGCGGACGCCCGTCCAAATATTTGGACGCCCGTTTGACCCCTCTTTTCTCAAATAATCTTGTTTTTTAACTTTCTTTTAGGCTTTTAATTTCTTAGTTTAGGTTTTAGTCCTTAGTTTTAGATTTCTTAAACTTGTTTTTTGGTCCGGTTTATGCAAACCCGGAGTCATAAGGGACCGTTGATATACACCCCCGACCCCGAGCAAAGCATAGTTCGGCCAAACAGGCGGATTCTCCGTTCTGCGGTTTTGGAAGACAGAGCCGAGCAAGACCTCGAGGAACGGTTAGCTGAGGAAATCACTGATTTTGTAGTAATGGCTGCTAACAATCAACGAACGTTGGCAGACTACGCCATGCCTGGCACAGTCAAAGTCAACCCTGCGATTGTTATCCCCGCCATTGCTTTGCTCGTAATTTTGAGCTTAAGCCGGGACTCATCCAAATGATGCAAAGATGCATCGATCTTTCACGGTACCAATCGAGAACCCGCATACTCATTTACATACATTTCTGGAGATATGCGATACCACTCGCATCCAGGGAGTAAGTGAAGATGCGGTGAAGTTAAAACTATTCCCGTTTTCCTTAAAGGGAGAGGCTAAAGAGTGGTACAGCTCTCTCCCAGCTGAATCTATCACAACCTGGGCAGAACTCGAACAAGAGTTCTTAAGTCAGTACTTCCCACCTTCGAAGACTGCCCAGTGTCTGAATGAGATCTTTACCTTCTACCAGAAGGAGAATGAATCATTCTTCGAATGTTGGAAGAGGTTCAAATCTCTTTTAAGAAAATGCCCCCACCATGGCTTACCTAAGGAAAGGCAAGTCAACACTTTCTTCAGTGGACTGACCGAGCTTACTAAAGGCATGGTCAACAGCTTTTCTGGTGGGGCTTTCCTCAAAAAGACACCTGATGAAGGATGGGCACTGTTTGAAGACATTGCCAAATACAACTATGCCCCATCCTATCAAGCCATCCAAGCGCCTCCTCCTTCCAAGGTGGAGGAAGTCAATGTTCAAAGTCTGATAGCCATGCTGCAAAAGCAGATGGCAAGTCCTCAAGTTCCAAACCCGATTAATCAGACTCCTTCGTTTCTGCAGAACCTCGTGTTCGTATTGCGAAAAATTGTTTGTCGGACCGGTCACATGTTTGGCCAATGTCAATTTCAGTCCCCTTACGCTCATCAAGTCAATCTTTGTTCATAATAATTGACAAAATAATCCAATCACATGCCAAGTATGTGAAGATCCGGGCACATCGCCGCTTCGCCCCATGATTGGGCGAATCTTTGAAATTAATGCTTTCTCTGCCGATCTAATCGAGAGATTCAATAATCAATACTCGCCGAGTAATTTTCAAAACCAGGGTTTTCATCGAAATCCAAATTTCAATCCCAATTCAAATTCTCAAAATCGAGCTTTAATCGAAACCACAGGTTCAATCGAACTGTAACCCCAATTTTTCGAATCCGCGAGTTAGGTTCAATCGAATTGGCACGCCAATTCTAGTTCTCGATTTCAAAGTCGGCCTAGCCACCATCTCCCGAAACTTCCAAAACTCTCAAGGCCCTCCCACTCGGATGATATAAAAGCCGAATGGAATTCATTTCGGGAGGAGCAAAGCTGGACAATGAAAAGTCTTGAGAGGCAAATCGGTACCGGTGAGCGCTTAGCTTCCAGACCGTCGAGGCAAACGTACCCTTTTTACGGAAAAGAATCCAAAAGGCGGTCAAGTTGCTCAGGCCGATATAAGCAATGACCAATGTCTTCGACCTCGTGCCAACAATGCAATACGGTAAAGAAGAGGCCAAGTGCAATGAGTTTAAGTGGCACACTCACCGAGTGGTCCCCTGCTTCCAGGAAACCACTAGCCCTCTCGCCAATTATGGTGCAGGAGGGAAGTTGAGCACCCATTATCCCCTGTCCCTGCAAGAGCATACTCGGGTGGCTGATCCCCCGAGAAATGAAAGAGTTGAAACACCTCAGGTGGCTGAACCCCTGAGGAAAGAAGATTCGGTTGAGAGTCAGGTGGCTGATCCCCTGACTAATAAGAAGTCTGAAAAAGTGGTAAGGTGGAAAGATCTGGAAGACAAGGCCGTAAGTGCATCCTCAAAGAAAGTCTTTTCTGAGAGTGACCTTAAAAAGCTTCCATTTCCACCTAAATAAAACAACATTCCCTTGCATGAAGATAAGAAGTACGGAAAGGTGCTTAATTTGCTGAAAAATACTCAGGTTAATCTTCCACTCTCAGAAGTTTTGGTTGAAATGCCTAAGTATACCAAGTTTATCAAGGATGTTGTTTCTTCTAAAAGAAGTTAGCGACATGGATCGAGCAACTGGTGAGGATCGCTCAATGGTCAATTATCAAGGCTTACCAATCAAGAGGGTGACCCAGGCAAATTTGTGCTCACATTGCGGATGGGAGGCCTAGTCTTCCCAAATTCTTTATGTGACACAGGTGCATCCATCGACTTGATGCCGTTGTCTGCTTGCAATCGGCTTGGTTTACAAGATCTTCTAGAACCCGCCACCATGAACCTTCGTTCGCGATAGATCTTCCAAGAAAGCTTCAGGATCTGAAAGACGTATTAGTTCAAATTGATAGGTTTACCTTCCCGAGCTTGACTAGGTACGTCTTAGATATGGAGAAAGGTGAGGATGTTCCCTGATTCTTGGAAGACCTTTCCTATCTACTGACTAGGGACCTCATCGATTGTGATGGTGGGCAAGTAACTATTCGAGTTGGTGACCGGAGGTGAGCTATAGTGTCTCTAAATCTATTCAAGTACCTCTGGTTCTCCAACCGGCTTTTCCATTGAGAGTCATTCAATGACTTCAATGACTGTATGGACGAGCAAGTCAAGGCTGTGGAAGCGGAATATGAGCGATTGATCGATAATCTGAATAGTCATGGTGTGGTTAATCTTGATCAATTAGCAGCTGACTTTGAGGATGAGTTATTAAGAGAAGAAGCTTTGGCAGTGGAGCCACTAAGTAAGCTCAGCGATGTTGAGTTGAAAAGTGGAGGGCTTAAATCGAGTTTAGAGGATCCCCCCGCAGATCTAGTTCTGAAGCCGTTGCCTAAACATCTTAAGTATGTGTTCCTACGTGAAGGTGACAAGCTTCCCTTGATCATATCTCGCCAAAGCGTCTCGAATAGAAGAGCTGAAACTGTTAAACGTCTTGCGAAACAACGAAAAAGCCTTTGGATGGCAGGTGGGAGATATCCGAGGAATATCTCCTGACATCTGCATGCACAAGATCAAAACTAGGGAGGGTGCTAAATGTGTACGACAGCCCCATAGGAGGCTTAACCCTCACATGCAAGAAGTAGTCAAGAAGGAGATCATTAAGCTTCTAGATATGGGTATCATTTACGCCATTGCGGACAGCGAGTGGGTGTCCCCGACTCAGGTAGTTCCCAAAAAAGGAGGGATTACTATTGAGAAGAACGAGAAGGGAGAAGAGATAGCATTGAGGCTCGTTCACGAGCTATAGAGTCTGCATTGACTATAGAAAACTCAATGAGGTCACAATGAAAGATCATTTCCCCTTCCTTCATTGACCGGATGCTTGAGCGTCTGCGGGGGCACGATTCTCTGCTTTCCTAGATGGATATTCAGGATACTTCCAGATACCCATCGATCCTATTGACCAAGAAAAAGACCACTTTCACCGCCTCTGTATGGTACATTCGCTTATAGCGGATGCCATTTGGTCTCTGTAATGCCCCAGCCACCTTCCAAAGGTGTATGATGGCTATCTTTGACGGGCTAGTTGAAAAGTGTATGGAGATTTTCATGGACGATTTTTCGGTCTTTGGTCAATCCTTCGATGATTGCCTCGCTAATCTTGATCAGGTGTTATCTAGATGTGTGGAAAAGAACTTAGTACTCAATTGGGAGAAATGTCATTTTATGGTAGATGAAGGAATAGTTCTTGGCCACAAAGTGTCATCCAAAGGTATTGAGGTAGATAGGGCTAAGGTGGAAGCTACCGAGAAGATAAGTCATCCTAAGAATGTTCGCGAAGTCAGAGGTTTTCTCGGACATGTCGGCTTCTATAGGAGATTCATTCAGGACTTTTCAAAGATCGCCAAGCCCCTGTCTACCTTACTTAAGGAAGACGTTGAGTTCGATTTTGATGAAAACTGCAAGCATGCGTTTGAGGAGCTCAAGAATCGTCTGATATCTGCCCCAATTCTTATATCGCCTGACTGGAACTTACCCTTTGAGCTTATGTGTGACGCATCAAACTATGCAGTTGGTGCAGTTTTAGGGCAAAAGCTTAATGGAAAGTTCCAGCCTATCTATTACGCCAGTCACACATTGAACCCCTCTCAAGTTAACTATACCACTACTGAAAAGGAGCTTTTGGCCGTAGTTTTTGCTATGGACAAGTTCCGTAGTTACTTGTTAGGAGCCCAGGTGATTGTGTGGACTGATCACGCTGCTTTGCGGTATCTGATGACTAAGAAAGAGGCCAAACCGCGCCTACTACGTTGGATACTGACCCTACAAGAGTTTGACGTTCAGATAATGGACAAAAAGGGCAGTGAAAACGTAGTGGCTGATCACGTTTCTAGAATGTTAAGGGAGGAAAAAGATGATCCAGATGATATAGATCTTTACTTTCCTCTAGAAAACATTATGTTGATAGACGGTTGTCCTCCTGATGTTCCATGGTATTCTTCCATTGTAAACTACCTTCATGCCCGTTATCTCGATCCAGAAATGTCTTATCAAGAGAAGAAGAAGTTTTTCTCTGATATGAAATCTTTCGTTTGGGATGAACCTTACCTCTTCAAAATCTGTAAAGATGGTTTGCTAAGGAGGTGTGTTCCTGAATCTGATCAACGCGATATAATCGAGCAATGCCATAGTGAACCCACAGGTGGTCACTTTGGTCCTTGGAAGACGGTTGCGAAGATCTTCCAGTCCGGTTTCTATTGGCCCACGATCTTTAAGGACACGGAAGCTTTACAGAAAGCTTGTGACAGGGTGCCAAAGAACCGGTACTCTAACAAGGCGGTTTGACATGCCATTGAAACCCATTCTTGAATGCGAAGTCTTTGATGTATGGGGGATTGACTTTATGGGTCCTTTCCCATCTTCCTATGGGAATAAATACATCTTTGTCTGCGTAGACTATGTATCGAAATGGGTGGAGGCAATAGCCACTCCTCGCAATGATCATAAAACGGTCATGAATTTTCTAAAGAAGAATATCTTTGTGAGGTTTGGATGTCCACGTGCCTTGATTAGTGATGAAGGGACACACTTTTGCAACCGACCTTTGGAAAAAGTCCTCGAGAAGTATGGTGTTCGTCACAAACGGCACTCCATATCATCCGATGACTAGTGGTCGAGTTGAGCGAAGTAACGAGCTTGAAGAAGATCCTGGAGAAAATAAAGGAATGATCATAGAAAAGATCTGAGTCTAAAGTTGGATGATGTACTATGGGCATATCGAACTGCCTATAAGACCCCCATGGGTACATCACCCTACCAGATGGTTTATGGTAAATCGTGCCACTTGCCAGTTGAGTTAGAGCACAGAGCTTATTGGGCTACAAAGTTTCTTAACCGATTCCCAAGCTGTGTGGAAAACATCGATCGCATCGATTGCATGAGTTGGACGAGTTTAGGCTTCAGGCTTACGAAAGTGCCAGGATCGATAAGGACAAAATGAAACTCCTTCATGACGCAAAGATCAAGAAGAGAGAATTTCAAGTTGGAGCAAGTGTTACTTTACAATTCCAGGTTACATTTGTTCCTGGGAAGTTAAGGACACGTTGGTCCGGTCCTTCAAATTCTCCAAATCATTCCTGAGGCGTTCTAGAACTTCACGGTTATAGCGGTAAACCGCTTTGAGTCAATGGTCGAGGTGCAAGCACTATATCAGTGAACCTAAGGATAAGCCTTTGATTGTTAAATTCCTCGATATTCTCGGATGTGGTGTTACACAAGTCGATGAATTTGACGGGTTGTCACCCGACTTGTTCTCTGAGGATGACGGTAGTCGTAGATATGAAGAAGTTCTAGCGGGTAGTTGGGATATGGAAGAGTATGAGAGGGAGCAAAAGCTTAAACGTCATCAGAGGAATTTACAAAGGAAGAAGACAACCATGGGAATGGTTAAACGTGTATGGAAAACTGTCAGAGAATTAATCCCATGCGTAAGATGTCGCTTCACGCCACACACTCTCGATGAGAGCTTACACGAAGTAATGGCTGGTAGAAAGGTGAAATGGCCTGACCCAGGCTGAGCTTAAATGGTGTCGAGCTAACGACATAAACCAAAAGCGCCACTAGGGGGCATCCTAGATATCCAATCTTGTTTTAGTTTTCCTTGGTTCTTTTTGCTTTCGTATGTTGTTTTAGTTGTTTTAGTTAGTTTCACTAAGCTTTTATGTTGCTATCTGTCAGTAGTGGCTTTCTAGATATGGATCTTTATGGAGTTCGCCCTGAGGAGTTCCCACTCATTAGTCGGATCCCGCTGATCACAGTAGATGGTGGACCGGGAGGCACTATAGTTCTTCTTGTAGATTTTGACATTAGCACTCAGGTTAAGACCATCACGTACGTTATTGATCGGGGTCAATCAGGTTATAATATACTTGACCACCATAAACCAATACTAGCAAGAGGACTAGGCCCATCGTAGTATAGCTATAGTGAATAAAGGTCGATCCCACAGGGAACCAATTATGGATCATCTTATATACAAACAATTAATTAAACATGTCAAGGACATAGAGGCGGTCTACGACCAACATAAGACAAGAAAAGTAAAGACACGACTCGACACAACGTAATTAACCTCCCCAATTATAGTCTTTATCGTTTGGACCTAGATAATTTATATAATAAATCGAACTTATTAACTTGTCAATCCGTTTGTATCTATCTTAGATTGGCTACGGGAGTCATCCTCTTTAACTTGACTTAGCACCGGTTAGGTTGCTAGATCAACGTATACATTACGTGACATCACCTTTTGGGTATCCATCTCATATAACTTGCACGCTTACGACTCTAAGGATGCCGATATTAATCGTACACCTCGTCTAGGCAACATTCCTTTGGTTAGGCGTACTTCCTAAACGATCGCATCAGTCTCTTTCCTATTAACAATTACCTGCACGGTCTCATGTTAATCTACGATTTACGTATAACTAGGTGAGCTCAATTCCCAAATATAAACCTACCTAGATATTGATGAACGTCCGTGAAGAGCAATTCATAAGCCTACCTAAGAGTTTTATATTGGTATTTCCTAATCATACGCTAATTAAAACAGACGAGCAACGTAGCCGTAGCCATACCTACTGAGATGATAAATTCTATTAAGTTAACCTAACCATAAAGACGTGGCTATTTAACGGATAAAACAGGGCTCGGTCGACCGAATAGCTGGGCTCGGTCGACCGAATGGTCTTTTTCCCCCAGATTACATCCCTCAACGTATCTCTCAGCGTTTCATCATACACAACGGATTAAACAGTAATTCGTAAAGCATTCATATAAACTAACATAGATACGCATTAATTAAACAATGCAGATTCATGAATAAATACTAAGTGTGTGACGTAGGTTATGGGATCCCCATAGACAAGGAGTCGCCACATCCCTAATGTCATAGCCTAGATCTACATCATCTAGCTATGTTAACTAATTCAAACAATAAAGCATAATTGGGAGGGATTAATTACTTAAAAGAAAAGAAACAGAAAATAAAGGCTTACATAATGCAGCCCCTAAACTCTAGAAACACCCTCAATAAACTACATTGAATCAAGATATGAATAGAGTGATTTTATTGAATGATATTCTAAGGTACTCAAGGTGTATCTTTACAATTTCGTAGCTGCTTGCTTATATAGAGGTTTTTGCCGACTTAGGGTGGTTCTAGAAGATAAGCACGACATAAGCCGGAAACCGCCCCGAAGCTGACACTCGGTCGACCGAAGCTATAGGCTCGGTCGACCGAACCTAACATTTGCACACGTTAATCGTTTTTCTCGTCTATCTTGCTCCCCACTCCACGCTTGCGTGTTGATCTGATTTCTCTAATTTATCTCTTGATTAATGCTCCGATTTTCTTCCTTATTATCTTGAGATCCATTGATTGAATGACATTTATCCTCTCAATTTGTCGTGATCTACAAAACAAAGATTTATCGCACAATAAATCGGCTTTTAATAATGAAAACGGCTAAATACCAAATATCATATTAATAATCACTTAACATTAAATAATAAATATAAACATGTGATTTAATATGAAATATATATTATTAATCTCGATTTAAGGTCAACGTTGATGACTTTTACGGGTATAATTTGACCGTCATCAACTACTTCCCACTTAGACTTTGATCGTCCCAACAAAGCATCAATAAGTCATTTCCCAAGACAACATTTCCCATGGTCAGTCATACTTACGCAAGAAGCTCAAGTCAACTCATACTAGTCATGCTCATAAGATATCCATTATTCACTACTCACTATGAATCAAGTGATGTGTGCATGTGCATTTAGTTTTATATATTCGTAGCAAGATTAGAGTTTATGCCAACTTCGTAATCTCAACCTACCAACCTCAAAGATTCATACTTCTCAAGCCTTTAAATTTTTGAAGCACTAGAGCAATAAGCAAGAGCGTATCTATAGGGTTTTTGGACTTGTAGACCGAGTACTACTCAAAGCCTCTTAAAAGTTGAATTTCTTCAATTCTTCATATTTTTCAAATACTATTAATCTCAAGGAAGAAAACTTTTTAGAGTATCCCCCTATCTTAGATCATGTATAGCATCGAATATTACCACAAGCGGGGGCTACTTTGGTAATGTTACTACAAGCCCAAAGTCTAACATTTTGTTAAAACACAGTGTACGCCTCTCAAGCTTATTACTCCGCTTTTGTTGGCAAGAAGATAAGAATACATCAGCCAATAAGTATCGTCACTAAGTCTACATAACCAATCATCTATGCAATGTACACATAATTTCTTCAGTTATTATGATTTGCGCGGTATACTCGATTCACAGGTTGAGTAATTGAATAATAAATAACTACTTGCAAAAACGGGCAAGAATATCCTTAAATTTACTTAACATAAGTATAAAATGATGATGTTCTCATGAAACTTGGTTCCTTTCCTATCAATTCTTAGCTAGGAACTCACAATTCTAAGGGTACGAGATAAATAATATGGTATTTATTCAATTTTGTACCGTTTCATTCAATTTTCAATTATAACATAACATAGCTAAGTCTCCTACCCCCCACTTAAACATGGCATTGTCCTCAATGAAAAAAATAAATGAGAATATAAGAAAAAGACTTAGCTCTGGAAATGGCTCTCAAGTAAAGGAACAATATCGGAGTAAATATCAGCACGTCGTGGAGAAGCAAGTGAAAACCTGTATAAGTAGACAAACTCCACGAAACCGTTAATAACACCATGTCTATGGAAGTTATAGAATAATGTGGCAGTAATTAGGTATGAATACCGAAAAACAATTTAAGCCACTTTATTTTATACTACGTACCAAAGACAAGAAAAATACTAAATAGAAAGAAAAAATAAACAAGCAACTAAAGATGGTGGTCTTCATCTACAACCTCCACCGCATAAATATTCTTAAAACCGGGTGGAGAAGACAAAGATCAAAAAGCATTACCCCAAGTGGGAAAACACGAGGGTGACTTTATCGAAAATGTATTCAATCCAGGAAAAGAGATACTTGGTAAGGTATAACAGATTGAATGCGACCTAGAGGATAACGATAAAATCAAATACTTAGCGCAGAAACTTCTCGCTTGCATTGGATATCAACAACTTAGGGAGATGTAGCTACTCCTCGAAATTACTAATAACCCAATGTATCACGTAAAAGTCATAACCGTCATCAACAAGGTCGGATCGGTGTGATAATGTAGAATAAAACTTATCATCTAGAAATGCCGGAATAGACGGAAAAATGTGAAATTTAAAACTTCCGTAGAAAAATAAGTTGTACTTTGATCGAACCAAAACTCAGAAATCTAGCTAGGGTCGAGCTACACTTACCCCAACTAGTATCATGAAAATCAAAATGATAAAAGATAATCGTTAAAGCTGAGCAATATTTCAAATTCCGCAACACAAAGGTATTTTGTAAACAAAATGGAGGTTGAGAGTATGATGGGTTTAGAAAAAGATACACATAAGGGTGGGAAGAAAAGATAAAGGGTGGGTAAGAAATTGTGTTTTTGGGATTGAGAATTGTTTAAAGGAATGGGATTGGGTGGGAGAGTGAAACGGATGGAAAGAAAGAGAAACGATGAAAGAATGGTTAGAGATGTGAACTGTTGGGGCAGATTGGTGAGAGGATCGAAAAGTTTGAAGGTGAAAAAGTGTAAAGGGAAAGATAAGGATAATTGCAGAATGAATTGCACATCACTTTGGATTTTCACTTGGATCACCTTTCTAAAAGGTTTTAGAAGTTGACCAAAATTGTTCTTGTTCACACCAATCATTCTCTCATTACATTTTCATGAATTCTCAAGCTCTCTTAATGCCTCCATCTTAAGGTGGATTGCTAAATTTCCTTTTCTTTAGCAATTTCTTGACTCTCCTACGGAACTCTATTTCACGTGGCCTATTGAGTAAAAAAGTTTTGCACATCCTTAGCCCAATGGCCATCGGAACACGGCAAAATAAAAAACCTCAACATATGTCACGTTACTCTTATTGGACTCAAAGAAAGAAAAACCTAAAACCCTAAAAAGAAATCCTAAGGGTTTTAAAGAAGTAGTTCTGAGTTTAAAGTCCTCAGCTCGACTTTCCAAAAAGTATCCTTGTCAGTCATCCTTCATAGTTCGCAAGACTTTGACCCTCTGAGCACTATTAGAGGTGGCTTGTCGCTTTTGCGGATTAATACCCTTCCCTTGGTTGTGAGACCTAGGAAACGACATTTATCCATATCATTTATCCAAAGCTCTTACCTCGGCTCTCGTTTTAGGAATTGGTGAATTCGGTTAAAATTACGGTTTTGGCCTTGACAATAAGAAACAATGAATCAAAGTACTCCGAATAAGGTCGGTTATGTAGGCAAGCCTACGCCGTCTTATTCGTTGAAACATATGTGATGATTCAGGCCAATCCGTCAAGATTAAGCCCGTTTAGCCTCGAAGGCTTATCGGCTATGCTAAGTCTTGTTGAATCTAACATAACGCATATCACACGCGTGGAGGGGAGTTGATTGAGCCAAGCTCGGTTGAACTCGCCCGGCCATGGTTAGACCATTTCTGAACCTATGTACTACGATTCTGCGATTTCTAAATTGTCACCCAAAGCGTAATCTCGTTTCTGTTTAAGGTGGGTTCACCGAGAAGCCATCACCATAAACATCAACGAAAGCAAAAGATGATGTTCTCTCAAAACTCAACGTCTTCTTTAGATTTTGAATGCTTAAACTACACAATTTGTTGCTCCCATGGCCAGTAGAAGCAATCTCATGCATAGGACAAAGAGATTTTTACAGAACTACGAGGAACTCTTTATTCACTGCTTCCTTCAACTACTACATGTTTCCTTACACCCTCTAGATGAGACAGATTTGGGGCAGAACCTTCCACACTAATAGAAATAATCTTACAAACCACTCCGGGCCAAGATTCATACTAAGGTTTATGTATAGGCTAACTTATGCTCAAAAAACCAATAGGTAATAAAACATAAGCAAAAAAGGTAGTACCTTGCCTTCAACATTGTACCACGAAGAATTTAAGCCTTTAAAATTTTTTCGGAGCCATCTTTGTGCTTTAAAGGTATTGCTTCCATTGCTTTTCCCATCTTAGATCCGTAGCTCCACATGTTTGCTAGGTTATTTTCTCACTTCTTGAAAATTAATCGACTCAGTTATTGCTTCCTTGGTTTCGCAAATGTAAGATAAACAAAAACAAATGCAGACCGTAGATCGATTTTAACATGGTTTCCCATGTCGCTATCAGACCTACGGATTAAACATACTGGGATAAACAGACACGCCAAATTCCGACTAAAAACACAAATCGAAACCGTAAACAGAATGCGAACAAGAACAAAACAAAACAAAACAAAACAAAATTTAAATTCTCGTCGAATCGAATGAGGTCTCTCGGTCGACCGAATAAATATTTTTTTTTTTTTTATTTTAAGAATCTGGAATTTTCGAATGAGCGCATAAAACCAGAGAGGGACTCAAAACATAAAACAGACTCTAAAATGTAAAACTTGACATGAATAAGAAAATTATTTATATATAAAATTGACCGTTGGTTCCCGGCAACGGCGCCAAAAACTTGATCGGGTCAATCAGTTTATAATATACTTGACCACCATAAACCAATACTAGCAAGAGGACTAGGCCCATCGTAGTATAGCTATAGTGAATCAAGGTCGATCCCACAGGAACCAATTATGGATCATCTTATATACAAACAATTAATTAAACATGTCAAGGACATAGAGGCAGTCTACGACCAACATAAGACAAGAAAAGTAAAGACACGACTCGACACAACGTAATTAACCTCCCCAATTATAGTCTTTATCGTTTGGACCTAGATAATTTATATAATAAACTGAACTTATTAATCATCAATCCGCTTTGTATCTATCTTAGATTGGCTACGGGAGTCATCCTCTTTAACTTGACTTAGCACCGGTTAGGTTGCTAGATCACTGTGCTACATTACGTGACTTCACCTTTTGGGTATCCATCTCATATAACTTGCACGCTTACGACTCTAAGGATGCCGATATTAATCGTACACCTCGCCTCAGAAACATTCCTATGGTTAGGCGTACTTCCTAAACAATCGCATCAGTCTCTGTCCTATTAACAATTACCTGCACGGTCTCATGTTAATCTACGATTTACGTATAACTAGGTGAGCTCAATTCCCAAATATAAACCTACCTAGATATTGCTGAACGTCCGTGAAGAGCAATTCATAAGCCTACCTAAGAGTTTTATATTGGTATTTCCTAATCATACGCTAATTAAAACAGACGAGCAACGTGGCCGTAGCCATACCTCTTGAGAGATGATAAATTCTATTAAGTTAACCTAACCATAAAGACGTGGCTATTTAACGGATAAAAGCAGGCTCGGTCGATCGAATAGTCGGGCTCGGTCGACCGAATGGTCTTTTCCCCAGATTACATCCTCAACGTATCTCTCAAATCATCATACACAATGGACTAAACAGTAATTCGTAAAGCATTCATATAAACTAACATAGATACGCATTAATTAAACAATGCAGATTCATGAATAAATACTAAGTGTGTGACGTAGGTTATGGGATCCCCATAGACAAGGAGTCGCCACATCCCTAACGTCAAAGCCTAGATCTACATCATCTAGCTATGTTAACTAATTCAAACAATAAAGCATAATTGGGAGGGATTAATTACTTAAAAGAAAAGAAACAGAAAATAAAGGCTTACATAATGCAAATTTCTAAACTCGAAACACCCTCAATAAACTACATTGAATCAAGATATGAATAGAGTGATTTTATTGAATGATATTCTAAGGTACTCAAGGTGTATCTTTACAATTTCGTAGATGCTTGCTTATATAGAGGTTTTTGCCGACTTAGGGTGGTTCTAGAAGATAAGCACGATATAAGCCGGAAACCGCCCCGAAGCTGACACTCGGTCGACCGAAGCTATAGGCTCGGTCGACCGAACCTAACATTTGCACACGTTAATCGTTTTTCTCGTCTATCTTGCTCCCCACTCCACGCTTGCATGTTGATCTGATTTCTCTAATTTATCTCTTGATTAATGCTCTGATTTTCTTCCTTATTATCTTGAGATCCATTGATTGAATGACATTTATCCTCTCGATTTGTCGTGATCTACAAAATCAGCATTTATCGCACAATAAATCGGCTTTTAATAATGAAAACGGCTAAATACCAAATATCATATTAATAATCACTTAACATTAAATAATAAATATAAACATGTGATTTAATATGAAATATATATTATTAATCTCGATTTAAGGTCAACGTTGATGACTTTTACGGGTATAATTTGACCGTCATCAGTTATCATAGTTCCACCTTGTTCGGGAGGCAGCGATTTCACGATCGAGGAGTTGCAGAGGGCCATAGGGCGCCCTTACACGATCCTTAATGATCCTATCTTGACGGATTTGGCACCGTGTCAGCGGGTGAGCATTTCAGAGGTAGATGGTGATGATTGGTGTTTGCAGGATGAGTACGACTTTCCTCCGGCTATCGACATGCTTCGACGTCTCATTCGCTTAGTGGATTGGGACAAGATCTACGCAGATCTAGTGATTTCTTAGTTAGTTTTGTCTTCGCCGAGCCCCACGTAAAATGAAAGCGCTTAGTAGGAGGCAACCTACTGCTTTAGTTGTGTTTTTCTTTTAATTTTCTAGTTATTTTATGTCTTCGTTATTTCATTATTGTACTCGTTTTGAATTTTATCAAGTATTAATGAAAACTTTCGATTTTATTTTCTTATGTGTGAAAAATGAAATTGTGTGATTTTTCTCGATGGGCGCCCGCTCATTAGAAATGAACGCCCGTCCGCTTTACAATTCTCAACTCAGTATCGTTTTTACCAAGTCGACGTTCGTCCAAGAATATGGACGCCCGTCCGCCTGTGCATTTTCCAGGTGAACGCCCGTCCGTAAGGATGGACGAGCGTCCGCGAGAGGCTATATATACCTGTTCTTGGCATGAACCCTCATTCTTCTGAAAATTCAAAAGCGAAAACCCGACTCCTCCTCTCCTCTACACCTAAAATCCTTGTTTCTACACCAAATTGGGAGATTTTTGATCCAAAAGAACGCTCTAAACACGTTCTTTTCATTTCTCTACACCATTTCTTTCAACAATCCACAAAATTTCAAGAACCAGAGATTCTTCGGTGCGGCCATTTTGACAAAAAAATCGGATTTTGGGGGCCAATCCTGGTGTTTCTGGGCTTCAAATCAGTTCGATCATCATCTCCTCTCTGTGTTTGGTAAGGTTGGAGCAAATTTTCTTGTTTTAATTCATGTTTTTGTGAGTTCGATTTTCGAGTCGGCTCATTTTCTTGAATTATCCACTTATTTCTGTTTTCTTTCGTTTTGTTGTCTCCTTCTTCCCCTTCCTTGGTGTGGTGGTGTTTGTGGTGTTGTTGATGATGGTTGTTTGGGTGTTTCTGACTTGAAATCCCGATTTGGATGTTAAACGGGTACCTTTTGATTTGTTTATAGGGTTAAGTCCTTGACAATGGTTCGAGAGAAAGCTGTGGTAAAGAGGTATGGTAAAGGGTTAGCCCGGGAGAAGAGTAAACGTAAACGTCCTGAGTTTGATCCATCCTAATTGGACCCTAACAGAGGCGTAGTCCTTAGAGATCAACCCCCTAGAACATCTCAACAAGCTAGAACTAATTTACGGGATGATTCTTCCTCCAATTCTGACACTGAGGATGATGATGTTGTCCCCCTGAGTAGGATGTCTCGAGGTACCCGTGGTGAGGAGTCGTCTAGAGCCAAGCCATCTAGAGTTGAGGGTGGTGAGGAGGATGTTGTGCAAGAAGAACCTGAACCGAGAGCACCTCCTAAGAAAAAAAGTCTAAGATCATTATCCCTCTTTCGATGCCTTGTCGGTTTGTAAATCCTTTAGCACATGAAGCCTACACTAAGCATTACTCAACCAGGAGTCTTATTTTTGATAGAGAGGTGAAAGTGTCTCAAGTTGATCCTGCTTTCGCTCAGATGTTAAAGGCTAGGAAGTGGTCTGCCTTAACAAAAATTTCTCCTACTCCTGTCAATGACTCTATTGTCCGAGAGTTCTATGCAAACTTTTCTGAGGCGGACTTAGAGGAAGGGTATGTTATGGTGCGAGGTGTTAAGGTTCCTTTTTCTGCTAAGGTCATAAATGAGAAATACAAGTTGTCTGTTTTCGAGGGTTTAGACTATAAAGAGGAGATTGCTCGGAGGCAACATGAGGATGGTCGAGATCCTATGGAGGAATTGCGTTTGAAGGTTTGTCCAGATGTGGCGTGGGTGTTGAGGCCCACTGGTGCAAGGAAGGAGTTGATCACTACGACTTGGACCGAAGATTGGAGAGTCCAATGCCGTTTTATTCAGTCGTCGCTTGATCCCGAAGAATAATCTTACTCATTTTCGATTAGTGATCTTGGGATGTTGTATGCATTAGCGTTCGGATTGAATGTTGATGTAGGTCAAGCCTTATTCGATGAGATTTCCATGAACCGTAAAGGTATACACACGGAGTTTGATAGTTCCACATTTGATTCATCGCTTATGTCTCGATGCAGAGTTTTAGAGTATGCAATGGACCATAAGACCAAGAGTTACCCCATATTCGTAGAGAGAAGGTTTGTTCCCGCTTACGAGCCTGGTTCCATATCGACCCGCCCTCGAGCTTGATTATTTACGGATTATCTTCTTCCGAGATTACTCGGCATAGTATGGCTCATAGTTTGAGGGCGATGTTGAGTGATATCCGGGATGGCCAAGATAATATCTTATCGGTTTTGGAATGTATAGTTGATGGAAGGAAACCGAGAGATAGGAGGGTATTCAATGCAAGTAATTTGGATTATGTTTTCTCCGAGCAGATAGAGCGGGTGATAGCTGAGGTGGTCAAGTTAGAGAAGAAACCCGAGTCTGATGATGAGGAGACTCCAGTGGATCCGCGGACTGAGAGAGTTACTACTGATAGAGATGCTGATCTTGTTGCACAGCCAGACCCTACACAGAATGCATCTACAGCTGATGTCCCTTCTTCAGATCCTTCTCCAGTTGATGCTCCTGCTGATGATGCTATTGACGATCCTGCTGCTGAGACGACTCCGGGGCTGCCTTGAGTTATTATTTTTATATCTATCTTTCTGGTTGTTGTTGCATTTTTTTTTTTTGGATACATTTAATTCGATTTGGCTGTACCTATACATTTTGCTAATTTACTTTTGGTTACTTTTCATGATTCTTGTACTTTCTAGTTTCTCGTTCTTTGACTTGTGTTGACATATTTATCGATGACCTTTTCTTTTTATTCCGTTTTGATTTATTATCTCTATCGCCATATTATACCCCGCTTTCCCCGAGTTTTCTTTCTTCGAGTTTTGCGCGTAGTTTTGTCGAGATCCGATTGAGTTACTTTTGGGACGTTTTTCCACGCTTTTTGCGAGCGTTGGCCTTTTCATGCTCCAGCCTGACCAACGGCTCGGTTTTCTACGCAAATTCAGCTAAGTTCTTATCCTTTTTTATCTTCTGCACAACATGAGGACATGTTGAATTTTAAAGTGTGGGGGAGGGGATAGTTCGATTTGTTCGATTTGTACCTATGCATATAAGTTTGTTTAATACGTTAGAATGTTTCTATTATGCAAAATGAGCGTAATTTTTCAAAATTTTCCGACATTTTTGTCTTTGTTTGGTCCCGAGTAGGCAATTCAATTTGAAGTTCGTTGTTTTTATAGTCATCTATGCGATATTTCATGTACTTGATAAGTTAGTTGTTTCACCTGACACTATTTTTCACAAGCCATAGTGACGATGAGCTATTCTATAGAGTTATTACCCCGTGTGGATTAGTGATTTTTGATTTTCTTATAAGTCATGTGCTTAGTGCTACGTATATATCTTGAGATTTATGATAGTTTGTATTTAGTTACGAAGTATGTTATACTGTGAATATCTGTAAGTTTGAATGTGATAAGTACACGTAACTATTGTCCAATTGAAGAAGTTGGATTAATGAATTAATCGTGTGTGTCGTCGAAAGCTAGTCGATGATTTGAGTGAGGTAGGTGTACCACGTGATGTCCTATACCACCATGATGACTAAAAGCTCACGGCGCTAGGAAGAGCCGCCTTATGATTGGAGTAAGGTAGGGATTATCTCGAAATGTCCTATTCTACTATGAGGGCAATGGCTTATCCTAATGTGTGTTTAAAGTGAATAAGTTAAATCAACTAAAAGATATCGTTACTGAAATTGAATATAAGGCTTAGTTTTCGTTAATCTTATCCCAAAGATAAGTTTGAAAGATATGATGTAGGGATTATCCTCTAAGTATTTCAGAAAGGCCCTAGATTCATTCGATCATCTTTTTCGGGATATGTCACGTTTGTAGGGTACATCTTATGAGAGTCATTTATTGCTATTCTATGAGGGGGTATTAGCTAGTTTTACTTTGATTTTTCAAGTTTGGTTGTAGCGGAAGTTTTCTATGGCTATGCACACACACAATGGTGAACGCCTAAGTTATTACCTATATGTTATATCTGTTTAGATGCCTGCTTCCCTTTCTCGAGCCTAATTTTTCGTTTTGTTTTGCTCGGGACGAGCAAAAGCTAAGTGTGGGGGAGTTGTTAAGGGTGAAATTATGTGGTTTATAAGGATATATTTTATGATGTTTTTCCCTCTATATTGTATAATTTGCATAATAATTGGTCTTTATATTAAAATATTGAGCAAACGATGTTTTTAAAGACTTAATCGCAATATTGATATAATTATGTGGTTTTATGGTTAAATTATGATTATTTGGACTTTATTACAGTTTGCGATGTTTTCCATATGTTATAGGTGAAATTTCGTGGTTCAAATGATGATCAAAAGAGATCAAAAATCGAGCTAAGTTGATTTGAGAATGAGATAATGATGATGTGGAGTGAAGAAAAGAGATAAGTATGCGAGAATCCCATTCAAGTCACACTGAACGAGCGTCTATACTCCGTCCATATTGGACGAGCGTCCGGAAATTCAGACGGGCGTCCATAAAAGCGATTTTGGTACTGAGAGCATGAACGGACACTGAACGAGCGTCTGAATAGAGACTGAAGAAGCTGAACGCCCGTCCACCAGAACGAACGCTCGTCCGTGAAACCGACTTAGAGGAACCGACTTTGGAGGCTATAAATACGAGGCTATTTTCACACATATGAAGGGGAATTCGACACTATACAAACCCTAAACCCTAGGGGCGGCTAAGGCTGCAGTTTTACTTCTTTTCCTTCCACTTTTCTGCAACTTTAAATTAGATTAGTTTAGAGCAGTTTTTATGTTTTTTTTCTGCTTTTCTGGGTTGCTGAGGATGCTCAGGAGCTAAAGCTTCAATCAAACGAGAATTGTGAAGCCATCAACTTGGATTGATTTCTGTATTTCGATTATACTGTGAGTTATTTATTTAAGGTTGTTTCTTATTTATGTTTTATCTCGTTTAATTGCGTTTATATCGGAAGATTTGCATGTATGATTATGTTTATGATTGATGGAAGTCATGATTAACCTTTAGATCACCATAGATAAGAATAGTCCTTAGATTTATAATAACGGAAGTTAATAAGTCTAATCACTAGATTTAAACGTAAAAGTTGACACCTTTGATCTTGAAACGCGTTAATCTAGCATTGGAAGATACTAGGTTAATAGATGAATTACCTAAGGAATTAGGGTTCATGTTTAGGTAAGGTGAATCACGACCTAGATAAATACCACATATAATCGGGATAGGAGATCAATACATGTTGATAGGTGGATCAATCCTCGTTTGCCTTTTATAATTTGATTTTAAATCCTTGCAACTTGAGTCTTACTTTGCTTAGTTAATTTCCTTTTTGCAATTAGTTTAGTTTAGTTAATAAGTCCGTTACCCGTATTTTCCTAGCATTGGATAATTTCCTCTGTCTAGTTTTATTTTCTGCAATCTTTGTTTAGATTAGTCCACTGTTTAGTTTAGTTTCGTGACATAATTAGTTAAAACAAAAGCTAGGATTAACAACTGTCTAGTTCCCCGTAAGATCGACCCGGCATAGCCTCTATACTACGATCCTTGCACTTGAGGTTAACCGGTTTTATTACTTGTTTATTTTGCATTAATAAAATCCGTGACAAGTACTTTAAGAGGTTCTTTACTGCAATCCAATGCTCATTGCCTGGATTCGACTGATAACGACTGACGAGTCCAACGCCATAACAGAAGTCAGGTCTAGTGCACAGTATAGCGTACATTAGACTACCTACAGCCGAAGCATAAGGAACTCTTCCCATAACCTCTGTTTCCTCAGGAGTCTGAGGACTCTGAGTCTTAGAGAGATGGACGCCATGACGAGTTGGTAGGTAACCCTTCTTTGCGTCCGTCATGCTATATCTAGCCATCACCTTATCAATGTAAGTGGCTTGTGAAAGAGCTAACATCATGTTCTTACGATCCCGTAGTAGTTGGATCCCGAGAACATAATTCGCCTCTCCCAAATCTTTCATTTGGAATTGGCTGGCCAACCAAATTTTAACGTCTGACAACATCCCCTTATCGTTTCCAATCAGGAGAATGTCATCTACGTACAACACTAGAAACGCAACCTTATCCTTAATGACTTTCTTGTATACACAAGGTTCATCAGGATTTTGTTCGAAATCATATGACTTAATGGTGTCATCAAATCTATGATTCCAAGACCGAGATGCTTGTTTCAACCCATAAATGGATCTCAGCAACTTGCACACTTTGTGCTCTTGGCCTTCCTCGATGTATCCTTCAGTTGTCGTGCATATAGATTTCCTCGTCGAAAGCCGTTAAGAAACGCTGCCTTGACATCCATTTGCCAGATTTCATAATCTAGGCATGCAAAGAATAGAAAGGAGGATCCGGATGGATTTAAGCATGGCCACAGGGAGAAGGTCTCTTCGTAGTCTATACCTCTCTCTATGTGTAGCCCTTAGCTACAAGCCGTGCTTTAAAGGTTTGCACCTTACCATCAACTCCTCGCTTTCTCTTGTAGAGCCACTTGCTCCTATGGGTTTTACCCCTTCGGGGCAATCTACAAGTTTCCAGACTGAGTTAGAGTACATGGAATCTATCTCTTGATTCATCGCGTCAACCCATAGATCCTTGTCACGATCATCCATGGCCTTGCGAAAGGACACTGGATCATCTTCCACACCATCAGAGACGGCTACGTTCGCCTCTGATTGTCCATACCGATTTGGTGGCTGAACCACTCTCTCAGTACGTCTGGGTGGATTAGGATTAAGGGTGATTGTTGCATTCATAGTGTTGCCTACAGTGACACTAGGTGGCACCTGTGGTCTGAACTCGTCAGAAAGTAACTCCTCAAGTACGACTTTACTTCGAGGCTTGAAGTCTGTCATATACTGATCCTCCAAAAACGTGGCGTTAGTGGAAACTATTACCTTGTTATCTTTCGGATCGTAAAACAGACCTCCACGTGCTCCCTTGGGGTAACCCACAAACAGACATACTTTCGTACGCTTTTGTAGTTTTGTAGTCTTGTCCACTAGTAAATGTGCAGACAACCCCAAATTCCAAAGTGACGTATGCTTTCGCCACGTCCCTTCCAAAGTTCCAAGGGTGTCTTATCGAGACTTAGACGGAACCACATTCAATATGTGTACCGCCGCTTCAGAGCATATCCCCAAAAGGATATCGGTAGCGAGGCGTAGCTCATCATTGATCCGACCATGTCAATCAATGTTCTATTTCTCCTTTCAAAGAACTCCATTTTGCCGAGGTGTCCTAGCGCGAGCGTTGGGAACGGATCCCATGTTCAAGTAGGTAGTCGATGAATTCGAGATCAAAGTACTCTCCTCCGCGATCGAGCGCGAAGGCATTTCAAAGACTTGCCTAATCGCGCTTTCGCTTCGCTTGAAATTCCTTAAACTTGCCAAAAGTCTCGGATTTTCGATGCAAAGCAGATAAACATATCCGAATCTCGAGTAATCGCCGATGAAAGTCACAAAATACTTAATCCGCTTAGCTTGCACATTCATCGGACCACAAAGGTCTCAGATGTACTAACTCTAGAGGTTCTTTGGCCCTATTTCCTTTTGACGAAGGGGACGTTTGGTCATTTTTCCTTCCAGGCAAGATTCGCAAACCGCAATGAGTCAACAGATAACTCTTTTAAGGTATCACCCTTAGCCACTGCGTTTGAGTCTTTCCAAGGAAATGTGACCTAGCCTAAGATGCCAAAGATATGTACTATCTTCTTTATGAGAAATTTTCTACCTTTTAGCAGATTTTTGATGCGCTACTTTAAACATTTCAGTATTTAACAGGGGAGCTTGCGTGGGTTTAATGAAATACAATCCGTTTTCTAATACAGTAGTACACAAAGTAAAACCATTCTTTGAAATAGTAAACTCATCATTCATAAAAGAAACAGAGTACAACTGGTCTTTCAAAGCAGAATACGAAATTAAATTTCTACGAAAATTCGGAATGAAATAAACATTGTCTAAATGTAAAACTTTATTTCCAAAATTTAAAACCACAAATCCCAACGCTTTTTTTTGAAACTAACGCCCGGTGCCGACTCTCATAACTTGAGCTCCTTCCTCTAGCTCCTCAAACGAACTAAGGATCTCAGAAAGAAGAACATACATGGTTAGTAGTTCCAAAGTGTCCAAAGATCCAAATTGATACATCTTTAGCTACATTGAAAGATTCCAAGACGAGTAATTCAAGATTACCTTTCTTATCTTTCCCATTGCTAGCCTTTACCTTCCCATCCTTTACATCTTTGAGATATACGGGCGGTGGACGACGCCAAAGGTTCTATCTCATTGCAAAGAATGACACTTGCCCTTGGGCTTGGATGGTGTATTCGGCTTAGCCTTCTTCTTCATAGGTTTAGGCGCCGGCGCAGCTTTGTTTCTTATTCTTTTGTTTACCTCTTTGGTTTGACTTAGACGCCTTGGTCGAGACCATATTGGCCTCACCTTCTTTTTCTGCTCTTGGGTTTTATCTTTCAAGAAAGACCCTCATAGACTTGGAGTTCATTGATCAACTCCATCATGGAAAGGTGAGCCTTAGACATGACGTAGCTGGTCCCGAACGTCAGGAAATCGATGTCGAGATTCGAGAATCACTGACACTTAGGTAGCATCGTCTATAATCGCACCACGAGTTGTTTGCATCGGTGAAGTAACTAATCATGTTCATCACATGACCAAGAACCGATCGACCCGCCTCATCTTGGCATTGACACCTTCTTCTCACGGCCTCGTGTCTTGCTTGATCGACGGTTTGCCAAACATGGTGGTTAGATGTCGCAAGATTTCTCGTGCGATATCAAAACCTCAATCTTGCTCCGAATGACATCCGACACTCGAGGCTAAGAAGATGCCTCTTGCCTTATTATTCGCCTCTTGCCATTTTTGATGTTGATCGCAAAATGCGTTTAGGCGGATTTTGAGGGGTAGAACAGGGCACTCCTCAGTCAAAACAAACTGTGCATTCTCAAATACGAGCACCACGCTTTACGTTACTTTTCCACTTAGTAAAATTGTCGCCATTAAGCTTATCATTCAAGAAAGTTTGAATTTGCGAAGACATGTTGTCTTTGTAAATAAAATGATAGAAACTTAATTAAATATACACTACTAGATTTTTGTTTTAGGAATAATAAACTATATAAAGTCTATCCTACCATTCCAAGGATTTAACCTCGCACCTCGCGTGCCACAGGTCACCAAAGAGGTGACGATTAAACTGAGACAATGTCTCTCAGTGATTAATTTTCGAGAATCAAACATCTCACGGGAATCGAGACATCCCGGACCTTAATCACTGATTACCTTCCTTTTTCTAGCCTAGATATTTCGAAAATATCCATAAAGAGTGTGACCTACTATATCAGATCTCAAAGTACGCCCGAGTGTGCCGCCGTAGGTCGGTCGATGACTCAACGAGTACCAAAATCCTATCCTTTCGAAACCAAGCCTTGAATTTTGATAGGGTGAACACCACCCGCAGGGGCCGAATCAAAGCGGCTCGAGGTGTCACCCTTCTCTCACGTGCTTGCATTTATAGTAGAGGCCGTGGGGTTGGTGTCGCTTTCCCGCTCCCACTCAATATTTTGAAAAAGTGGTGGGTTTACTAATTACGGTTTTGGCATTGACAATAAGAAACAATAAATCAAAGTACTCGAATAGGGTCGGTTATGTAGGCAAGCCTACGCCGCCTTATTCATTGGAACATATGTGATTCTCAGCCAATCCGGCAAGAGATGCCCGCTTAGCCTGAAGGCTTATCGGCTATGCTAAGTCCTGTCGAATCTAACATAACGTACATCACACGTGGGGGATTTGATTGAGCCGAAGCTCGGTTGAACTCGCCAACCATGGTTAGACCATTTCCGAACCCATGTACTAAGATTCTCCCATTTCTAAATCGTCACCCAACACGTAATCTCGTTTACATTTAGGTGGGTTCACCGAGAAGCCATCACCGAAAAACTCAACGATTTTTCCAAGTGGGATTCACCGAGAATCCATCACTAAAATCGTAAACGATTGACAAAAACCCGGTTCCTCGGTTTTTATAATTAGTTACTTATTTATTAACTACCACATATTAATTAAATAAGCCTTTAAACTAATTATACGAGTTATACATGCCTAATTTATTCAAATAAACTAGCTACATGTATGCATTGAGTGGAATCATGATATGATGCATGTCATGGCAATTTTCCAGCTTATATCATACAATTTTCGATCATACAAGAAAAAACAATAACGGAAAAATAAACACCGAGATGGGATTGCTTGGTACTTCCGACTAACCTATTTTCTAAGGAAAAGTAAAACTTATTCTAGGTCTTCAAATCTTGATCTTCGATCTTGATCTTGAAACTTCCGGATATCGAACCTTCGATCTTGACACGAACCACGAACGACAAGGAGAGGATGCCGTAATATACCAATATATTTAAGATATATCTATATTATTTAAATTGTTTTTATAAAAAAAACATTTTTTTATTTTTATTTTTATAAACAGGTCACGGCAGGAAAAACAAATATATATATATATATTTTTTTAATACTTATAAGCCATAAGGCCGAAAAGAAAAAAAAAAATTAAAACCTAACCCTAGCATGCAATTGCCGCATGCAAACAGGGTAATATTACAATAAAAAAAAACATGCTGTCGCATTACACCAAAAAAAAAAAAAAAAAAACCGCCGAGACCAAATAAATAAAAAAAAATTTAAAAAAAAAAAAAAAACAAAACAAAACAATTTCAGCCTCCTCCCGTTTTACCTTATTGATGATCTTCAACACCAAGATCTTCGTCGTGTCGAATCCGGATAAAGTACAAAATACAAAAGGTATTACATTTTACAATTTTTCCTAAAATAAATTACACATCCTATGCTCAATTGATACTAATTAAAAGAGTTACAAAATAGATCTACAGGTAAACAGTACCAACCCAATCCATCTCTTCAACCACAACAATCACAAAGGCATTCAACATGATAATTTTCGAATTAATCAAACATAAAACGAAAAAAAACGCAATCTACACATGTCATTCCACTCCTTAGATCTAAAATTCATATACTTTGATCGTTAGATCAAAGGCTCTGATACCACTTGTTAGATGTAATATCGTCGGATCAATCAAGATTGACCCGATTACGCAGCGGAATGCATCAGATCTAGATCTAAACGAAAACAAAGAACATAAATTAAAGATCTAAACTACAAGGGGGTTTGGGAGCCTACCTTTCTATGGTGCTTAACTCCAAGAACAAAAGGCTCCTTGAACACGAGATTGAGCAGCCACCGTCTTCCAACGTGTGTCTCCCAGCAACACCAAGTGGATGGTGTTTCCCGCCGCGGACCTCCTTGATATGCTACCGAATAATCCCAAGATTATTCCAACTCAAACTCAAAGAAAATAGCCGAAAATTCCAAGCTATTTTTCTTATGATAATGGCGTCTATTTTGTTGTGTCAAAAGGCTTGGAAGAACTCTCTTTATATAGGAGAGTAAAACTTAACCTCCAAGGATTAAATAATTAAGAGATAATTATTACATTAATCCTTTTTCCAAATAAAAGATAAATAAAATAATTATCCCAAACAAATTAGAATAAATCATATTATTATCTAATATTCCATGAATTATCAATTAACAAATAAAAGATAAATCACACATTAAATAATTATCCAAGAAAACTAATTTCTTAATAATATATTAATGCAAATATGCGCCCAAAGACTTAGTCAAATAAGTCATGCGATATTTCTATATTTGACCAATTTGGTCAAAAAGGTCAACACACCAAATTTAGTAGAGTCACTTAAAAATGTCTTTTTCGTGTATTTAATTATTTAGTCCAACTAAACAATTAATCCACATATCAAATTAAATAGCCCAATCCAACTATTTAATTATAATTGAGGTGCAACAACGAAAAAACCTATATGCTATATTAGGAGCGCGTCGGGGCCAATGACCATATTCGAGTGAATTACAATAAGTCGAATAAAATTATTCGTCGATGCAAATAATTATATCCAACCTATTAATTCCGGGATTACACCACCATAAACCGTAAATTGAACTCTATCGAATATAGATAACTTACACTCAATTTATGAGTCGAAATCGCCCACCGATATAATCATTACATACGTATAAATCCTCCATAGATCGCTTCACTTCGATTCGGATATTTCCGTAAACCCTTCTCGAAACATATTATCCTTATTTACCATTAACCCCTAGTGATCAATTGTTCATACCCATTATGATATGAACTGGGCCCATCGATCAGTTTCTAGGGTTAACAAATAAGGGAACTGTCTGTCTACTTCCCGAGAGAAGGAATGGATTCCATATATGTGATAACACGTACCACTCACTCATTCCGAATTAGAGCCAACGAGAGTGTTGGACCACATACTTGGTGATCCTTACTAACACATCAAACTCTACCCTAGTCTACGCAAATGCTTTGTGATCACCTCGTGATTAAGATTAATCCATATATAATCATCTTGTGATTCGATAAGACTTCTCGATTACGGAATTATATCGAGAACTCAAATCAAATCGGTCCAGCCCTATATGATTATCATCATATATAAATGCCTCACTAGGTACCCTATTACCGACATTCCGGATAAGACTGTCACACCTAAAGTGTTCTGGGCGCATTATTAGCAAATTAATCTAGAGACCCGTACTCCGATTAACAAACGCTACGGACTAAGTTAATTTTAAGTATATTTCACAAACTCAATCCTCGTGTGTATAGTCATACACTGAGTTGTGATTACATAATCAATATACTTAGGGTTTTCTGTAGTGTATCAATATTGGCAATAAATGCGAATAAATAAGATGAAATAAATTCTGTCATTTATTTAAATAAAACAATTACAAATTGTCTTTCGGGCATAAAACCTAACAGATTTCAGCTGAGATCGATCACGATGGTTGATAGAATTGTTGTGCTCCAAGGATCGTTTTCTAGTGTACGTGTTTGTGCCGCACGAGGTACTATGGAACTACAAGACGGTTCATGGCTTATTATGATGGTGGTTTTGGTGGCTGAAAATTGACATTGGATGTAACTTTAAAACGTTTATGGCCGCCAATAATGAGTTTACTTCGGTAAAGATGAAGGTTGCATAGTGACAGGTGGCTGCACCATTTTTCCTTACTATTCTTTTGGAACTAAAAAAAAAATTGGTTCATATGACATGGATGATAATGGCTTCATCTATAGGTAACGTATGTTTAATAACGACAAAAACAAACTCCTTAAGCATCTATTAGAATTAAAGTCCACTTAAATGATTCTTTAGTTTTAGGATAAGTTTAACCTGCGAAGGCTTTGATTTCACTAGCATTGATAACAAGTGGAAACAAAAGAAAAATAAATGTATAGAAAAGATTTATGACATTGGAATTCCCCGTATTTTATATAATATATTATCTAATTCTGAAATGACAAAAGTTCCAAATTACCATGTCAATATGTAACTACACTTTAAATATTAACATATATCAAAGACATAAGTATATATATATACATTTTTTTCTGAAGAAAATAATTGTCTTAGAATTTTTTTGAGTACTGTTGCATAAATATTCAACTTATACACGTAGGAGGGTATCAATTAATGTTTATGACAGAAGATATAGTAACAATAGTTAGAAATCCTACAAAATCCTAAGTATACTTAACACGAAAAAATTGGGGCGTTACAGAATAACTCCGTAAGTCTCTTAGACTCCAAGTGTGGAGGAACTTAACCTCGTAAGTCTATTAGACTTAAGGTGCGGAGGGACTTCGCCGAACGTATACACTTTCGGGACTAGCCCGTGGCTATTGGTATGATCCACCAATAGGTTGCACCCAGATACTTCATGGTGAGTAGCAACATGCGTAGTGCCCTTGAATGCTGATGTACCAAAGATAAGCTAAGTTAGAAACAGTTAGTCACGACATGATGATAAGCATGAAGTGAACCCTAGAATAGAGTCGGTCTCATAATGATAACTTAATAATAATAAAGTAAGCCTTCGTTGTAAACTCTAATTATACATTAGCTTCTTACTGTTGCTAAGTATGTTGTACTTACCTACATTGCATTTTGTTGTATGCTTTGTGGGGTGAGAAGATGAACATGTAGATCTTGAGCTCGATGAGGAGTTTGATGATGTTTGATGACGACGATGCCATGATGATGCTTTTATGATAATTCCTTTTAATTTCCTAGACGTTGTATTAAACTATGTGTTGGATCGTATACGCGCAATTAATATATATCCTAGAGGGGGTGAATAGGATATTACGTCTTTTTAAAATTTTATTAAGCCTTTTAGAGTTTCAATTAATTCAACCTATTATTGAAAATAAACTAGGCGGAAGATCTAGTTAAATTCAACGTGTATAGATTAAATTTCTTGTGAACGGACAGAATTAGATTCTGTATAAGTGTGTTCAGCCTTAGTCAATTTAGCATGCAATTAAGATGTGTTTCTAATTTCTTAAACACGTAAATTCAGTTTTTAGTTTTTCGATCTATACTAGGTGTAGCAAATAATCACAGATATAATTACTACACTATTACAGACAGTTTGCTGAAAATTAAAAGGGGTACACAGTACAACAGTATTCTGACTTGTTATTACTTTTAGATCACACTGTAGTGATTAAATCTAAACCACAGTAGTGACAAAGTCACTAAGATTTAATCACAGTTCTGTTTCTAAAAGATAACACAACAGAATAAATACAACCTCAGTACTTAAAGATGAACTAAGCCTAATCAAAAGAACAGTTTGAAATCAGCACTTAGTACATCTGAAAGAAAAACGTGAACTTACTTAAAGTGAGTCAAAGACTCAAGTGAAGGAGGAACGGTGCAACAGAGAAAAGAAGAAGACTCTTTGAATTGCAGTCCAAGTCCAAGTCCTAATCCTAGCTCTCAATGCAATCCCACACTTTGACTTCGGTATATTACTTAGAAGTAATATCAGTGTATTACTTAGAAGAAATATAGGCGGCAGACTTTTCTCAGATACAAGGCACTGTTTTTAGTATGAGAGAAAATGTTTGATCAGTAAAGTTGCTGATCAATTTTGATGTATATGATATATATAGGCAGTGGGGTGTGTGGAGTGATGCATGAGTTAAATGTGCAAACAGATAGGTGAGTGGGTGAGTGGGTGAGTGGAGCTCGAGACAATTAAATGGAGGCTCTTCAGATATTCAGTTTAATAGCCCCAAGATGGCACACAAAATAATTAATGCTAAAACCCAACTAACCTAATAGTGCATGTAATAAATGCAGTCGACATTTTACATTGCAGATAGACATTTATTTTTTTTTTATTATTATTAGGTTTTAGTCAATTAAATGAACTAGCCTATATGAGATGCAATTGCCAATATATATCATATGTAGAGTTGTGTATATATATATAATTAGTGTGAAACAAATATAGAGATAAGTTTGTTCACACTAAGTATATAATAGGACATCATTTCTGTGACATTTTAGCACACGTCACATGAACACTGATTTTACAGATCAGTCCTTATACACTTTTAAAATATATTTAAGTAACAAAACATGCAGGTTTTGTGAGGTGTGTGAGAGTGTGTTTTCTCAAGGATGGAGTGCAATCCTAGAGTCCGTCACAACATCAAACATACATTAAATCGATCCAGAGTGTGTGAGACTTGTGTAGATCTGTAATATAACAAAGTAACACATAACAAAGTTATTAGACGAATAATTGCTCGAAAATATGTAGATTCTACTCTCAAATATGGATTTAAACATGAATGATCTTTAAGTGACTTGGATAAACACTAAGGATTCAGATTTAATCAATGATGTGCATAGTATCATAAATTCTTTGACGGTTTCGATTAAAAACAGAGCGCTTTTGTGAAATGCTCGAGACACATGTAGCATAAGATCAAGCATTCTATCGATAAACAGATAAACAAATGAACCAAGACATACATCGCTCAACGATCCGGGAGACAAGACACATACTTAAAACACATAAGCATATTCAGATTACACATTCGGATGTACAACATGCAAGAGACTCAAATTTTCCCGCATCAACATCTTAAGATTTAAACCGAAAAAGTGATAGCCTTGATACTCGAGCGATCTACCTTAAAGTAGATCGGACCTTACCATTTCGATCCAAGATAAGAAGATAGGAACATAGAGCATTTTGTTTTGATCAGAGCGTGGTGAAGGCGCCATACTGATTTTTAGGCATAAAAGAAAGGGCCTTTTCTTTGATTCTGTAACGCCATCTTCACCATCGTTTTCTTTTGATCATTTTCACTATCTTGAGGATAAAGACTTAAACAATTGCTGGGAGCGATTTGGTGAAGATGAATACATGAAAGTTTTCTGGGCTCGATTTCTTGATGAATCGACTGAGATGACTGAGAGAATGAGAGATAAAGGATGATTATGGTCGGAGAAAGAGTTGTGATGTTGGTCGGACTAACAGAGAGGAAAAGACTGAGAAAGATGACTGATTTTGGGGTGTTAGTATGATTCAAGCATACCATAAGACAGAGGAGAAGGAGGAGAAGAAAAACGAGATAAAAAGGTTGGCCTTTTGGCCGGTTTTGACTGAAATCGCCATCGTTACAGGCGAGGATGGAGAGGAGAGGTGGGAGAGACGACTGGAGCCTTTTTTTTGTTCTGAAATGGGAAATGGGAAATGCGGTGTGAAATTAGGTTTTAGGCTTTTATATCAAAGCTAATGAATCGAAATGAGCTTTAAAACGAGTCATATTCATATCATCGGATGAAATAGAAGATGGGCCGGGTTGTTGTTAAATAGAAGGGCCCAAAGCAATTTTAATAGAGGATTTGGTCAATGAAAGAAACGATGCCATTAATCTTAATATCATCGTTATCGTGTCACACCGTATCATATTTAATAGAAATGATAACGAATATCAAATGTAAAAATTGTTTTAATCATTTACGGAGTGATTGTGTGTGCAAGTGATCGGGTACCGCAAAATAGAAATAAGAATGCCGTTGTAAGTCATATGACTTCATGGCAAAGTTAGTCGATAAAAATATATATAGCACATATAATGTGTATAAATGTAAAATTAATCAAACCTATCAATAATAGATATTGTGGGCACAACAATTTCCCAACACTATGGTGTATTTTCTTTTAGACCAGGTTGTACTTTTACTTTCAAGGCTGTAAGACAAGTTTGTTGTTCCTTTCTTTAAGACATCGTTGATGGACAAAACAGTGACGTCCAACTTTGACCAGCACAGTACCGGGTCAGAAGCACTATAGCTTGAAAGCGTGCACATAGACAGACAGAGAACATAATATCGGGTCGGGAGGCAGTCAAATAAAGAAGGGACCCTATCATGGATCTATAAAGGTGTTGGTCAAAGTGGTCGCCATCGTCATCTGTGGTCACCTGACGGATGAGGTCATAGGCGTGCTAAGCGTGCTTAAGTGTGTCAAACTTAAATTTCGTGAGCATGTCTTTAATGTACTTAGTTTGACTAACATGTGTCCTAGAAGGAGTTTGTTTGATTTGCAAGCCAAGGAAGAAAGTGAGCTCTCCCATAGCTGACATCTCAAAGTTAGACTTCATCAAAGTCTCAAACTCGGTGCATAGGTCGGGATTGGTAGAACCAAATATGATATCATCGACATACACCTGAGCAATCAGGATATCTGAACCAGATTTCTTAATGAATAGAGTATTATCTACTCTACCCCTAGAGAAACCATGTTCCAAGGAACATAGATGATAACCGGTCATACCATGCTCGGGGGGCTTGTTTCAAGCCATAAAGTGCTTTCTTGAGACGGTAAACATAATCATGGTGAAGTGTATCCTCAAAACCCGGAGGTTGACGAACATACACCTCCTCCTTGATAAGACCATTCAGGAATGCACTCTTAACGTCCATTTGGAATAACTTTAGGTCAAAGGCAGATGCAAACGCAATAAGTAGGCGAATGGCTTCAAGCCGGGCAACTGGAGCAAAGGTCTCATCGTAGTCTATGCCTTCCTCTTGGCAATACCCTTGTGCTACCAAATGGGCTTTATTCGAATGACTACTCCGCTTTCATCCATTTTATTCCTAAAGACCCATCCGGTGCCTATGGTGTGTGTTTTGGGAGGTAAAGGGACTAATTCCCATACATCATTTCTTTCGAATTGATGTAACTCCTCTTGCATAGCTATTACCCAATCGGTGTCTACTAGTGCTTCCTTTATATTTTTAGGCTCAAGTAAAGACACAAAAGCAAAGAAAAGGAGGGGGAAGAGTGGACCGACGGGTGGATACACCAAAGCCAGTAGGATCTCCAATGATTAGATCCAAGTATGAGCTCGATCCAGTGCACGCTGTCGAGTAGGCATGGATTGCTCAAGATGTTCATCTTGTTGTTCACCATGGGTTTCACCATTTGCTAAGGTTTCAACCCCATGGGTATGCTTTCAAAGAATAGGTGCCTCGGGAAAGAAGTTTCAGAATCTCCGGGCTTACTTCATTTGTGGCCGGAGGAAGAAACTCAAACTCGGAATAATCTGTAAGCTTAGCCTTTTCTAATAATTCTTTAATTCCTTCCACATTAATACACGCATTAGTCATGGAATTTGATTCGTTAAAAGAAACATGTATGGACTCACAAACGCGTCGTGAAACCGGATCGTAACATCCAGTATGCCCGTGAGGTTTCGAATAACCAACGAATATGCATTCGTGGACTTAGATGCAAACTTATCCAAGTTTCCTTATCGTTTAGAACGAAACATTTTGACCCAAAAACATGAAAGTAGTTGATTTTAGGTGGTCGGTTTCTAAGGATCTCATAAGGTGTCTTGTGGAGTGTCTTTCGAATAGACAACCTGTTTATATTATAACAGGCACAAGCAACCGCTTCAGCCCATAGAAAACGAGGCACATTGAACTCGCTTTAGCATCGTTCGGGCTGATTCTTGGAGTGAGCGATTTTTACGCTCAACAACCCGTTTTGTTGTGGAGTTCTAGGTGCTGAAAATTCATGACGAATACCGGAGTATTCACGAAACTCGATGAGTCTTTGCATCAATGAATTCTCCACCTCTATCACTCGAACGGTCACAACCGATATATCAAAGGTGTTTTGTAATTGTTTCACCAAAGTTTCAAATAGCGTAGCAATCGCACTTTGTGAGTCAAAAACAAAACCCATGTGTATCGAGAGTAATCGCTCACAACTACGAGGACATACGATTTCCCTCCAAGACTTCTAACACGACTTGGGCCAAACAGATCTATATGCAATAGTTCAAGTGTGCGTGTTGTGGTGATATCATGTTTGGACTTGATGGAGGTCTTAGTTTGCTTTCCCTTGATGCATGGCTCACAAACAGAGAACTCTTTTAAGTCAAACTTCGGCAGCCCACGAATTAGATTTTGGCTAACCAATTTCTGCATTGTGGAGAAGCCAATGTGTCCTAGACGTCGATGCCAAAGATTAGCGTTATCATTTTCAGAGACTAGACACGATATAGGGCAATCCGGAAGTTTATCCAACTCTATTGTATAGATATTTTCCTCACGATAACCGGATAAGAGAAGCTTTCCAGATGTGTCCTTTATCTTGCAAGTCTTTTTATCAAACGTAATCTCTAGATCGGAATCACTAAGTTGCGATATGCTTAAAAGATTATGCGTCAGGTTGTTTACATAATATACGTGATTAATGATGAGCGATTCAGGGTTACCAATGGATCCTTCACCAAGGATCTTTCCTTTGGAGCTATCACCAAAAGTGACAGAGCCTCCTTTGGATTTTGGTTCGTAAGATCGGAATAATTCAAAATTTCCCGTCATGTGCCTAGAACAACCACTATCTAGCACCCATTTGTTAAGATTTTTCATGGTCAAAGGCAGGCCTGCAACCAAAGATTAGTTGAGGTCCCCCTTAGTCTTTTGGGTCCTTAAGTGTTAGAAACCTTCCTTACCCATATTTGTTTAATTTTGGGTACCCATATCTTCTTAATCTTGGGTTTATGTGCAGGTCTAGATCCATAGGAACTAGAGGGCTGATCATAAAAGTCAAAATAAGATTCATATGGATAGTAGGGCTGGTCATAGTGATATTGTGCCTGAAAATTATTATGTGAATTATAAGACACTCGTGGTTTAACAAATGTGTAGTTAGGTGCTTGATGTATCCCATAATCATGGTGCATACGTGGAGCATAGTTCGTTTGACGAGAGGTAGTCTGTCGAGTAGGACTCCTTGAGTACCTCTGGTCATACTTGTATGCGTGTCTGAGGTGTTTGTGTGTGCCTTTATAAAAACGTTTGGGGAAATAGGTCTTGCATTCTTTAAGGCAATTGGCCTTGGTTCCAAAACTTTTCTTTGAGCTTAGAGTCTTGGAGAAGAGCTTCCTTGTAGGAGCGCTCCAAACCCCTTGACTATCGGCCCCTTCTCAAACCCTTGAATGGTTTGCTTGAGTGTAACAGACTCAGCCTTTAGAGAAGTGTTTTCAATTTCAAGGTCTTGGAACTTAAGTTCAAGTGCACTTAGAGAATTAATCAGCTCAAGAATCTGATCTTCATTAGCTGAAACGATATTCTGAAGATGTTCATTCTTTTCTTTTAAATGAACATTTTCGAAGGCCAAGTTCTCGTTTAATTCATACAAGTCATCTTTAGTGAATGACGGATTAGATAAAGTGCCATCGTAAATGCATGTGCAGCGGTGTGGACACATCATCGTCCGTATCATTGGTACTTTGGGAGAATGTCGCAAGTGCAACATTTGCCTTCTCACTCTTTTCGTCGAGTCGATTGAGCGTCATTACTATCGTAAATCGCCGGACCAAGCAGCCAACACGGGTATAGGTTTCTTTTTATCAGATTTCAGTTTTTTATCATTCTTAGACTTACGATTCGGGCAGTCACTAGCAATGTGACCCTTTTGGTTGCATTCGAAACATCGAATCTCGGATCCCACTTTGGACTTGCCTTTGTGGGCTTTGTAATCAGGCTTGGAGCCTTTGTTATACTTCAAGAACTTCTTGAAGTTTCGAACCATAAGTGCAGTGTTCTCATCCTCACTGTCACTTTCAGTAGTCTCGGTCTCGATTTGCTTGGATTTAGCTCTCAACGCTATACCCTTGGTCTCAGGTTTCACTTGCTTGCGTGAGTTTAGCATACTCTCATGTACAAGCAATGAACCAATCAGTTCATCCTTTTTCAGAGTGTTCAAATCCTTAGCCTGTTGTATAGCCGTAACCATGGCGTCCCATTCTTGGGGCAGGCTTCTTAGAATTTTCTGAACAATCTTTTTGGATTTAAAGGTCTTACCTAGTGCAGAAAGTGTTGTGATAATATCAGTAAATCTGGTATCCATGTTACTGATTGTCTCATTTGAATCCATCCTAAATGATTCATATGCAAACATGAGTTGGTTAATTTTATTATCCTTAACTTGATTATTACCCTCATGACGCATTTCAAGATGATCCCAGATTTCCTTGGCGGTCTTACATCCTAAGACGTACTTACCCTCAGCTGGACTTAAGGCATTAACAAGGATAGCAGTTGCCTTAGAGTTGAGAGTAATCTTTCGATTATCCTCATCATCTAAATCAGCTCTTTCCTTCTTAACAAGGACTCTAACACCCTCATCACTCACTTCTTTTGTAGGAACAAAGGGTCCATCCTCTATAATGTACCATAGACGGATGTCCATTGCTTCTACATGCAGTTTCATTGCTCTCTTCCATTGGATATAATCAAGTACCATCAAAATATGGAGGTCTTGCCAAAGACAGTTCCCTCACGAGGTGGTGATTATGGCCCATGGAAGACATGTTAAATTACTCTAGGCGTTTAAATGAGGATGATATGAGATACAATGCAAGTCAATGCACTTAACACTAATGTAGTGATACAATGCAAGATTACAATGCGCTTTAGACGGATTCAAATCGGATGTAACAAAGATTTCGATTTGGATATTGTGTTGCAAATGTTGTGTGAGCAGTACTTAGTTCTTAAACGTTTGCAGAAATAAAATCGCAGTCAGAACGAGGTGCTGAATGTATGATTCAGCAGAACGGTTCCTATATGAATTTTACTCTTGTTCAGGCAGAAAAGGAAGTACAGCACCTTAGCAGTAGTTGATAGTAGAACAGGCAACAACTAAAAAGCAAACAGATAGATATGCAGCAAATTAGCACATAAACATACAAACAGTTTAGAGCATGCAATTACACAGATATCAAACAGATGATACTGAAGCTGATTCACAAGAAACCAAGCTCCGATACCACTTGTTGGATCGTATACGCGCAATATATATCCTAGAGGGGGGGGGGGTGAATAGGATATTACGTCTTTTTAAAATTTTATTAAGCCTTTTAGAGTTTCAATTAATTCAACCTATTATTGAAAATAAACTAGGCGGAAGATCTAGTTAAATTCAACGTGTATAGATTAAATTTCTTGTGAACGGACAGAATTAGATTCTGTATAAGTGTGTTCAGCCTTAGTCAATTTAGCATGCAATTAAGATGTGTTTCTAATTTCTTAAACACAGAAATTCAGGTTTTAGTTTTTCGATCTATACTAGGTGTAGCAAATAATCACGAGATATAATTACTACACTATTACGCATGATTTTTGAAAATTAAAAGGGGTACACAAGATAACATAACAAGATTCGACTTGTTATTACTTTTAGATCACAATTGTAGTGATTAAATCTAACCACAGTAGTGACAAAGTCACTAAGATTTAATCACGATTACTGCTTCTAAAAGATAACACAACAGAATAAATACAACCTCAAGATTTAAAGATGAACTAAGCCTAATCAAAAAACAGTTTGAAATCAAAGACTTAGTACATCTGAAAGAAAAACGTGAACTTACTTAAAGTGAGTCAAAGACTCAAGTGAAGGAGGAACGGTGCAACAGAGAAAAGAAGAAGACTCTTTGAATTGCAGTCCAAGTCCAAGTCCTAATCCTAGCTCTCAATGCAATCCCACACTTTGACTTCGGTATATTACTTAGAAGTAATATCAGTGTATTACTTAGAAGAAATATAGGCGGCAGACTTTTCTCAGATACAAGGCACTGTTTTTAGTATGAGAGAAAATGTTTGATAAGTAAAGTTACTGATCAATTTTGATGTATATGATATATATAGGCAGTGGGGGTGTGTGGAGTGATGCATGAGTTAAATGTGCAGCTGTATAGGTGAGTGGGTGAGTGGGTGAGTGGAGCTCGAGACAATTAAATGGAGGCTCTTCAGATATTCAGTTTAATAGCCCCAAGATGGCACACAAAATAATTAATGCTAAAACCCAACTAACCTAATAGTGCATGTAATAAATGCAGTCGACATTTTACATTGCAGATAGACATTTATTTTTTTTATTATTATTAGGTTTTAGTCAATTAAATGAACTAGCCTATATGAGATGCAATTGCCAATATATATCATATGTAGAGTTGTGTATATATATATAATTAGTGTGAAACAAATATAGAGATAAGTTTGTTCACACTAAGTATATAATAGGACATCATTTCTGTGACATTTTAGCACACGTCACATGAACACCGATTTTCTGAGATCGGTCCTTATACACTTTTAAAATATATTTAAGTAACAAAACATGCGGGTTTTGTGAGGTGTGTGAGTGTGTTTTCTCAAGGATGGAGTGCAATCCTAGAGTCCGTCACAACATCAAACATACATTAAATCGATCCAGTGAGTGTGTGAGACTTGTGTAGAAGCAGTAATATAACAAAGTAACACATAACAGAGTTATTAGACGATTACAACTGCTACGAAAATATGTAGATTCTACTCAAATATGGATTTAAACATGAATGTATCTTTAAGTGACTTGGATAAACACTAAGGATTCAGATTTAATCAATGATGTGCATAGTATCATAAATTCTTTGACGGTTTCAGATTAAAACAGAGAGCAGTTTTTGTGAAATTCTCAGACACATGTAGCATAAGATCAAGCATTCTATCAGATAAACAGATAAACAAATGAACCAGTACATACATGCGTTCAACGATCTGGGAGACAAGACACATACTTAAAACACATAAGCATATTCAGATTACACATTCAGATGTACAACATGCAAGAGACTCAAATTTTCCCAGATCAACATCTTAAGATTTAAACCAGAAAAGTGATAGCCTTGATACAGAGCGATCTACCTTAAAGTAGATCGGACCTTACCATTTCGATCTGAAGATAAGAAGATAGGAACATAGAGCATTTTGTTTTGATCTGTAGCAGGAAGGCGCCATACTGATTTTTAGGCATAAAAGAAAGGGCCTTTTCTTTGATTCTGTAACGCCATCTTCACCATCGTTTTCTTTTGATCATTTTCACTATCTTGAGGATAAAGACTTAAACAATTGCTGGGAGCGATTTGGTGAAGATGAATACATGAAAGTTTTCTGGGCTCGATTTCTTGATGAATCGACTGAGATGACTGAGAGAATGAGAGATAAAGGATGATTATGGTCGGAGAAAGAGTTGTGATGTTGGTCGGACTAACAGAGAGGAAAAGACTGAGAAAGATGACTGATTTTGGGGTGTTAGTATGATTCAAGCATACCATAAGACAGAGGAGAAGGAGGAGAAGAAAAACGAGATAAAAAGGTTGGCCTTTTGGCCGGTTTTGGCTGAAATCGCCATGGTTACAGGCGAGGATGGAGAGGAGAGGTGGGAGAGACGAGTGGAGCCTTTTTTGTTACGAAATGGGAAATGGGAAATGCGGGTGTGAAATTAGGTTTTAGGCTTTTATATCAAAGCTAATGAATCGAAATGAGCTTTAAAACGAGTCATATTCATATCAACGGATGAAATAGAAGATCGGGCCGGGTTGTTGTTAAATAGAAGGGCCCAAAGCAATTTTAATAGAGGATTTACTGGTTGGGCGAAAGAAACGATGCCATTAATCTTAATATCATCGTTATCGTGTCACACCGTATCATATTTAATAGAAATGATAACGAATATCAAATGTAAAAATTGTTTTAATCATTTACGGAGTGATTGTGTGTGCAAGTGATCGGGGTACCTGCAAAATAGAAATAAGAATGCCGTTGTAAGTCATATGACTTCATGGCAGGTTAGTCGATAAAAAATATATATAGCACATATAATGTGTATAAATGTAAAATTAATCAAACCTATCAATAATAGATATTGTGGGCACAACAATTTCCCAACACTATGGTGTATTTTCTTTTAGACCAGGTTGTACTTTTACTTTCAAGGCTGTAAGACAAGTTTGTTGTTCCTTTCTTTAAGACATCGTTGATGGACAAAACAGTGACGTCCAACTTTGACCAGCACAGTACCGGGTCAGAAGCACTATAGTGACGAGCAAGGTCTTATCCCATGAGGAATCAATCAAGTATCACAATCAGTTTCGTATTTAGTTTAGGCTCACAAAAACTTGTGGAGTAATCTATAGCTAGAGAAATAAAAATGTTAACTTTAAAATATATGAATGGAGAAATAGCCAAATTATGGTCAGGAACACTACTATTAATACCTTTACTGAATCACTAGGGACGATCCTTAACCTACCAACTAACCATAGGTTTCTAATGAATGTGTTGTGGGTGCAACCTCCTAAACTGGTCCCTAGGCACTAATACCACAACCTAGTTACCCTATATTTGGTTCAGCAGTCCCCTCTATGGGATTTAATTGACCTAATATGATTAAGAACTATGAGACGCTCTGCATCCAGCGAATTCACAGCTTAGCTAGAAAAACCTTACCAAGGAACAAGCGTGCAAAAAAACTCGACTAGTTCGTGCATGGCAATCCTAAAATCCTAGTTCGCACACTCGCTCGCAAAATACATTTACAAAGTTCGTGTGTGGAATCATGAATCAAGTGATCAGTTTACTTCAAGCATTAATATCAAATTTTAGGACACAACAACTCAAAAGATTTAATTTTTAACCTCTACTCGTCTCTAGATCATCGTTTAGGCATCAATTTCGTGATTCAATCACATAATTTAGCTATTAGAAAATTTAGCTGCTCATAATCAAATCAATAACACAAGAAATCATGAAAGAGCTGCTAAGAGACGTAAATAAAAAAGATAAATTAAAATTACCAAAGGAAATGGTAGCAATCTCCACTCGAATCGTCACTTCTGTTGTAATCGTGAAATAAACCAAAAATAAAATGTTGGAATTCGTGCAGAGAGTTGCTAGAAAATAAAAATAATAGATCTAATTCTCCACAGAAATAAAACTGTTGCACAAAAATATAAAGTTGTAATATGAAAAACTGTGTAATATCCCGATTTTTGGATAAAGGGCATTTCGGTCTTTTGATAAATCGGAATATTATGTTCTTTTGTTTTAAGGGTTTTATAAAAGAAAAAGGGATGAGTAAAGGACTTATATAATAATTAGAAATAATTTGGGATGTATAAAAAGGAAATAATCCTAAATTAACCTAATCACTTTTGTCAAAAAAAAAAGAGAAGGCGATCTATTTTGAGGAGGCCGCAAGTTTCAAAAAGAGAGAGGAGCTTTTGAATCCCAAGGTTAATCCGTCGTTCGTTTGAACAGATTCATCAAGAGAAAAAGGATCACCGCTGCAAGAGGATCGTTTGGATATCAACCATCCTTAGAATCGTTATCGTAAGTTCTCATCATCGTACTTGTTTAGGGTTCGTTTTCAGCGTTCAACCTGCGTTTTTCTGTGTTTAAGCAGTGTAGTAATCCTGTGGTGTCAATCGTTTATAGGCTCGGTGTTAAAAGGTTTATCTTTTCAAGTGTGGTTGCTTGGATCGTAGTAGCTCGCAAGAATCGAGGTAACGTGGTTTTCTTATCGTATGGCTAAGTTCTCGTAAGGTTGTAGGCAAACTTTTGTACTGTTTTCAGCTGTTTTATCTGTTAAAAATCAAGTTTTTGGGGTGCATGTGCGATGGAAATCGCAGGGGTTAGGTTGCAGAAATTCTGGGAAAATTCCCAGGTGGACGGGCGACCAGGGATTCGGACGGGCGTCCGGTTCCTTCAAAAGTGGGCGAGCGTCCGATTCCGCCTTTGGACGAGCGTTCGGTGAAATTTTGATACTGAGATGTGATGGTTTGAAGGTGGGCGGGCGTTTGGTTTTGGGCGGGCGTTAAGCCTTTCTATGAGACGAAGTCCATGTTCGAGACGGGCGTCTGCGTGACAGGAGTGGACGAGCGTTTGGGCCTGGTGGTTCTAGTTTTTCATTGTTTTTTTGTCATGTCGGCTTGAGTTCAGGCTTTATTGTACTGTTCTAATGAATAACCTTACGTGACAAAGCTCAACTAGCTTCAGTGCGTTTAGTTCCGGCACCACATGGATTCCCTAAAAGATGAAGTGTGGGACCACCTGGAGCTTCGGATTTGCCTTGTGCTTCGATAAGCTAGAGTTTATCGATGTACGTATAATTGCTAGGGCTTGTCCGTGTCTAGAGAGTCTAAATGCGAGGGTAGGAAGTGTGAGGAGCTTACCCGAAAACACTTAGGTGGCTAGTTAAACATCTAATCAAACATATGTGCTAGATTAAAATCTTAAACATCATGCAATGCTTGGTAAGGCATAGTACAATATCGCGATGTGTCCTCCGACCGCACAAAGTAGCTTGTACCCACGCCGGTCAATCGATTGGCGGATAAAGCGTCACAGTGCACTCTGCCGGTCATCACACTATCGGGACTCGGATATTCCCGGGCTACTAGAGCGAGTCTCTAAGTAGGTTGCACCCAGTTGTCTAGTACATCCTATTACTAGCATAGTGCCCTTGTTATTCGTGATGTAACAAACTTGAGCTAAGATAGATACCCTTGGAACCTCATGTTATGCGATGAACATAATATGATAGTTAGCTAGGGCTAATAACGGAAATGAATTAATAAAAGACGGTATTGCTTTTATTTCTTTATGAGGGCATGGTTGTACGATCTTCTACACGTTACTAAGTACTTTTGTACTTACCCCGTTACGTTGTCTTTGTCTTTCCCTTTCCCCAAAGAAGATGAACAGGTAGTTACAATATGAGTTCTTTGGTGACGAGGACGTTTGAGTTGGAGTTTGAAGACTTAGATCTTTTAGTTTGTTTCTTTTAAAACAGTTGTTTCAAGTTTTGAATAATGTTGTTCTTCCTTTTGGATTAGTTACCTTTGAGACCTTTTGGATTGAATTCTGGATGTTTAGATCTTTTATTGGATTTAGTTTTTCTTCACAGCATTGATTACCGTATGTTTCGATCGTTTGGTTTTCCCGAGTTGTTGAGTTGTTTTAGCTTCCATGTCGTTTGATTTTGATGGATGACGTAAGGCTTGCATGTATTATTGAGTTTTATTTGATAATATATGTCATGCCAGCCGCTTCTTTCCGGATAAGGACTTCGGTGTCCAAAGCGGCGTTCTAAATGTTTTGTTGAAATTTGATCTAGATAACTCCTTTAATAAGCCAATTGCCATCGTAGGAATTTCAAAATCCGGAAATTTACGTCCAAAAATAAAAACAACCCCCCCTGTTCCCAAGGTCTTTTGCATAGCCGCCTTAAAAGAAAAACTTCACATGGGGCGTGGGCCCCTCTTCATAATAGGCATAAGCCTTTTCCCCTGCTTCTTCATTTCTTTCTTTTTTATTTTTTTTAAATATTATTTCTTCTTTTCTTTTATAATAATGGGACAAATGTGCTACCCAAAAATCAAATCGAATATGTTATAAATATGGGGTAAAATGCATACGAAATGATAGCAAAGTTGACTCCTATCAACTACCCCCCACATAGTGTATACTCGCCCTCGAGCAAAAATCAAGCGATTCAAAAATAAAACATGAGGTCAACGTTGTGATCATATTTGAACCCAAAATATCCAATGACTACAAACTAGTCAACGAGCGAACAAACAGGAGTCAAAACATATCTTATCATGGAAATAGAATGTGTGTGTGTGTGCATAGCTTCTCAATCATTTATTATAGTCGACTGGCTCAGATTATAGATGCATGACTAACGTCGTTACACCATAGGCTTATACTTCAAAAGCATCTCCACTAATCAAGGTCAAATCAAGGCTAACTAAGGTCAGGTAGGACTTGCAAGGTTGTAACTTTAGGCTAGGGACGGGGCTAATCGAAAGGATAAAAGGAATATCAAAAGAGACAATACGAGTGAGCCTAATCAAAACATCTTGCACTTAACTCATAGCTCACCTCCCTTCATCACCGCATCATAAGTGGGAGTAAGACGCAAAAACGGTGGCCACCAAGATAAAACTCCAAGATAGCTTGCAATAATAGTTGTTACAAAGAAAAAGCTAACCAAGAATTCACGATCATCTACTCCAATTTACTTCATCCCATCGCCATTCATTACATTGGAAAAATTAACTCAAAAACTTTCATCCATATTTCTCGACTCAACTTCATTCAATTTTTTCTTTTTTCTTTTGATTGACTTTTTTGATTTTTTTCTTCTTGAACCAAACACAAACACTTTGCCACCCCTTCTCATCCATAATATCAAAGATCCACCAACACCATACTCGGGTACACGTCTTCACCACCCCACACTTGTCCTAGCAAGTGTGTCCAAAATAAGATTAAAACTCACTCGTAGGGTGCGAAAGAAATGTAGACCACAAATAAAGGCTAAGGTCGGTAATTATAGGCTAATCAATAAATGGCTAAAGTTCGGGTGGGGGTCTAACCACCCTACAAAGGCTTAGACAGGTTTCTGTGGAAATTATGTACAGGGTTGGCTATTTGGCTCTGGTCGGGTCAAAGAAATGCCAGGACCATCATCCCTTAATCTACCAAGATTTACCTTACTATTTCGCCTCGAAGTTAATGGTATCAGTTCTAGGCAATAGATTAATGTCTATGTCATCTATAAGCATTCACTAACCAACCACAATTCATGAAAGCGAAGCTATTACGTGCATAAGAATTCAATTTCCACAACAAGATAATGGTTTGATTCGCATGCATTCAACAATTGACTAATAATTAACCGAAGAATACCATGAATTCACATATAATTCGCAACATCAAAGTCATGAAAAATTTTAAAAATTACTCAAATTTTCTCAATAATGACCAAACGCCAAGCATATAGCTCATTCGATGCACGGAATATAAACACAAGTAGTCAAGGAAGCTATGTCTACCACCCCCACTTAAGGCGGAATACCGTCCTCGGTGTGTGAGTGATAAAGTAAAAAAAGAAAGACTTAGCTGAACTGGAAATAGGGCGGAACTCTGCAAAGTGACAACCTCCAATGTATCTCCCAGGGTACCTGTACAATCACAACATAGAAGCCAAGAATCCACTACGACAAAAGGCCGAAACCTTAAGTGCAAGTAAGCACAAGTATGGAGATGTATAGAACAAATAAAATATGGATTATCACAAAGAATGAAATGAAATTTGAGATGCTCGTCAAATTGTCTTCACACTTTTAATAAAACAAGCCTAAAAACCTAAAAAAAAAGTGGGTTGCCTCCCATAAGCGCTTTTGTTTACTGTCGTTAGCTCGACTTATTGAATTTCAAAAACAAGATAGGGTGCCAGGTTTATAGTCTTCGGCAAGACTCGTATCCCCTAAATTTTACATTCTACTCTATCTCCATCCTAGGGACACTCTCACTACTCACGCCCTCCTTGGGTTGCTCATAGCTCATAGGGCACTCTTCAAAAACTTCCAACTTTTGTACTTCCTCACGCGTACCACAATCGTTTTCCGGGTGCTTAATGGTCTTATAAACATTGAAGATAACCGTCTCATCACCCGCTCTCATAGTGATCTCACCTTTTTGGACGCCAAGAAAAGTCCTACCCATGGCCAGGAAAGGTCTACCTAATAGAATCGGGGTTTGACTATCCTCCTCCATATCTAATACTACGAAATCAACCGGAAAGACAAGCTTCCCTACCTGAACCAAAACATCCTCAACAACTTCCATGGGGAGCCTAATCGACCTATCCGCCATCTGCAGGGTCATATTTATTCGTTTTAGCTCACCTACCCCCAAACTCTCAAAAATCCTCCTATGCATCAGGGTTACACTTGCACCTAAGTCACACAACACCTTAGAAAATAACATCCGGCCTATAGTGCAAGGAATGGAAAAACTACCCGGATCTTTCAACTTAGGCGGCAACTTATTCTGAAGAACAGCAGAACACTCCTCGTTTAAGCAAGCAAATTTCTCCATTTTAGCTTTATTCGACATAATCCCTTTCAGAAATTTAACATATGATGGCATGTTCACTAGAGCATCCACAAGAGGGATTTTTATCTCAACCTTACGTAGAATATCGAGAAATTTGTTTTGCTTTTTAGAAATGGTTGGATTTGTAGGGCCACGAGGGGGGGGGGTAAGGTAATTTATATAAATCAAAAGGTTTATTGATAGAATCCATACCTGAGTTGTTCGTACCTTCCCGTATCGTGTCAGATCGTTTCTCTAGCCCTGCACTCGGCTTCTTCACCTCTTTCTCTATCTCCTCCTCGTCTTGCATCTCATCGATCACCACCCAATCTTCATCTTTCTCTCTATTCTTCTCCATTGTTTCCTTCTTCTGAACTCCGGGAACATCAACTTCACTACCAACCACTTTTCAACTTCTAGTAAAAATAGCATTCACTTGCCTATGCTTCACTTGCCCCATTTCCGTCTCCAAGATCTTTACCATGGATTCCTCACCTCATTCTTTTAGACCATGTTGTACTTTTACTTTCAAGGCTGTAAGACAAGTTTGTTGTTCCTTTTTTTAAGACATCGTATGTTGTAAGTTTCTTTTATTTCATGGTTGTAAGATAAATCTAATCATCTATAGTATGTTTGTAACCTAATCTTAGTAGCATTTATGGTTTTGCCGAGTCATTTTAACTTCCGTTTGCTAAACTCAATACGATGTAGTAGAGGCTTACGTATAATATTGGATTTATTTAATATTATATGTGTCGAACATTTCTTTTCTGGTAGAGACTCGGTATCTGGGAACGGGGCGTTCTAGTTGGTATCAGAGCAAAGCGTCCTTTAGGCTTCCTTTCTTGAGATAACCTTCTTTAGATCACTTAGTAACATTCTGATATTCTGGATCTTTCAGGTTGGTTGTTACCAAAAGAGGAGTGCACGGCATCGAGAGTTATGGGGTACGATAAGAGAGTCATATACCAGTAGTCGGAGGCGGGGTTGTGCAACCGAATGCTCCATGACATTAGAACCAGACACCACGGGCTCAACAGGAGCAACCTCCACAATGGCATGTGGGAGGGTCGATTCAAGTTACTATGGTAAGTGACGTTTCATCGGGTTTTATACCACCAGTGACAGAGGTTCATCCCTCACCCCCACAAGTAAGTTATCCTCCAACCTCGGTTTACCCTCCACAACAACAAACTTTTTACCCTCCACCCGCAAGTCACCCACCTCAACCTACCATACCACTGTCACCAAGAGTTGATCCTCACTTCGGTTTTGGTTATCCATCCTATGGACTTCACCAACCTTACCACATCCCACTTCAACACTAAGGATACTACCCTTACAATCAAGTACCACCAATGGATCAACCTTAACAGCCGTACCTACCACCATACCCTTCTCAAGTACCCCTTGGATACCCACATATTTATCCACCAGTTAACCCTCGGGTTACCCACCAGTTGTTCCACCGGTTAGACCGCCAATTCAAGACCAAGCTCCACCGGTTGATTGGTACCAAGTTGAAGAGAAATAGTGTTCAATACTTTTCCGGAAATATGGAACCAGCCAAGGCGGAATTGTGGATAAGGAGCTTTGAGAAGGCGTGTAGGAATATGAACGTACCCGAAATAGAGATGGCACGATTGGCAGTAGGTTTCCTCCTTGGGGCAGCGGAAAGTTGGATAGATGTTCTTGAGAGCAGCAACGGTAAGGTCACGGATTGGGGAGCATTTAAGAAGTTGTTCAACACCGAATACTTTCCACCTATGGTACAAGCAGAAAAAGCAAGTCAGTTTTTGAAACTCCAGCAAGGTGTAAATATGACGGTTTCTCAATACACCAATCGGTTCAATGAGTTGGGTCGGTTCTACCTCGAGATCATGGGTGTTGAAGATAGGAAGATGGCTTTGTTCAAGAAACATCTTGTCTTGGGAAATACAAGCAGGGATGTTGGGATTCACAGCAAGGACCATGGCGGAGTTACTGAACAAGGTTTTGGAAGTTGAGACTTTCAAGAGCAAGCCATCGGTTCTGGTTGGAGTAAAAATACCCTTAGAAACTAGACAAGAAGACAGTGTTGAAGAACCGCGGCAAAAAGAGAAAAGAATTATGGCACCGCTTGCAGCAAGGTCATCAAGTAGTGCACTAGATTGTCCGAAGTGTAAAAACAATCACTCTGGTAAATGTCGGGCATATACAAACAAATGCTACTTTTTTGGGATACGGGTCACTATGAAAGGGCATGTACTTTAAGGAATACCAAGAGTAAGCAAGGAAATAAGAACCGAGGAAGTGCAAGCCAACCAACAAGGGTGTTTGCTTTGGATGCAGTCATGTCATGTACCATTTAGTTTGTTTGTTTTCTTAAAGCATTCTTATGACATGAATTTAATTCACATTGTAATTGTATTTGAGTAAAGGAACTAACTTTTAGATACATTAATAAGGGATAACTTAGGTATGTCAGCCTTAATTCATACAAGATGTCAAACTTTTGTGTGAAGTAAGATAGTTAAGAAGTTACACCTACCCTTCAACTTTTAGGAATCTTTATGGACATCATCCAGGTAAGTCAGTTATAGAGGGCTGAAATAAGATTGGTTAGTGCGATTTTATGGCTCAAGAAGTGATAGGTTCAGCTTTGGGAATCAGAAGGGTTTCGGTTCTATGGTCAGTAAGTTCAGTTTTGTTAGAGGCTTCGGTTGTGGTTTATGTTGAAGAATGTGCTAAGAAAGATCAACGGTTTGTGAACATTCAAGTTTCGAGGACGAAACTCCTCTTAAGGGTGGATGAATGTAATATCCTGAACTTTGGGAAAGGGCAGACGTGTCAATTTTCAATGTATATTATATCTACTAATTATGGATTTAAGTATAAAATAAATATTAATTATGGAAAATTAGTATTTATTGGGACGTATGAGCAATTACTTGGAATTGAGGAGAGTTGATTGTGATTAATTAAGGGAGGTTTTTATTGGGAAAATAACTTCCCATTAAGGGGGAAGTTGTCAGAAAGGAAGTTCATTGTTCGAACTCCGAAAGAAATCGAGAGAGAACCAAAAGAAAGAAGAGAATGAGATTTCCTCCAAATTCTCGTGAGGTTCTCTTCAGATTTCAGGAGCACATATAGAAACGGAATCAGCGGGAAGAGAGGATCGTGTTGATACAGAAAGTTAGAAGCTTTGCTAAGGTATATTTTCGGCCCTAGTCATGGTTTTATCAAGGTTTGATCATATTTTGTTGGTCTAAGAGGGTGAATTCATAGTTCTATTAGTTTAGAAGCTTTTTATCATCAATTAATCCAAGTTTAATTGTGATCAAATAGGTTTTGGTTGAGTTTTGAAGAAGTGCTACAGATGTTCTTGTAGTTTTTGCTTGGTTTTGCTTGCTTGAAAGGTAAGAGGCTCTTCCTAATGTTTAATTAAGGATTTATGATATTAAGGTTGTGTTTTGGTATGATTTGATGCTAGAAATCATGTTTAGAAATCTTTGTAGGAATCCATGGTGTTATGCCTTGTTAATAGGACGATTTTCTATTGTTTTTCTGAGTATTTTGGTGTTGAGAAAGTTAGGGCTTTGTTAGAAATCGTATGTGCAGCAAATCGTGTGTTTGGAGCAGTTTTGGCCCTCTTTGGCGTGCCCCGAGGCTTTGGCGCCCCCCAAAGTGTATCAGCGGCCAACCAGAACTTTCTGTTGTCATTTTGGCGCACCCCAAACATAGAGTTCAGCATACTCTCTGATAGGTTTTGGCTCACGCCAAAAGTCTTTGCGCCACCCCCGACAATGCCTAAACGATGTTTTGAGGGTTTTAAGCCATGATATGAGTTTTAAATGTTGTTTCTTGATCTAATAACATTAAATGAACATGAACAAGCATCGATTAAGCTTCGTCACGGTTAATTTGGGCACGAATGTACTTTTCCACGAGTTGAAGTTCGGCTCATTGGAAGAGTATGATTGGCTTGTGCTTTGGGGAATAATGAGAGCTTCCCAGAGAGAGTTTTGAGAGAGAAAAAAGTCGGTATAGCAACCAAGTTTTTCTAGTAGCAATCCAATGGTGGATTCCAGCGGGTTGTTCATATAAATCAACGGTAGAGGCCGAACACTTGGGCGGCTTCATGCAGAAACTACAATCGTAGATAAAGTGACGCACTATTTTAGATCATCCAAGGTATATTCTACGCCTACTTCTTTTATTCTTGTTACTTAAACGAAGTCGATCCTGGTTAAAAAGGAAATAAGTTTTAAATTCCGATGTGTTCCCGCATGAATTTCCTAAGATGTATCTATATAGAAACTTAGGATGCGACCACCAATATGACCGAGTTAACTTCTGATATATTTGATACTATATTTGAAACTTTGTTTAATATGTGTGAAGGATTCATAGCTAAATATGAAGAGCTCATTGCATAAAATAAATGTAACAATAAGATTAGAAAAGGAAAATATCAAGTATAATGATATAACGATGAAACAACAAAAAGACATTTATGTTTTGTTTAATGAAGTTATTGACAAGAAGTTGTTCAATGATGGTATGCAGATTGAGATTGATTGTTTGAAGGAAATAATAAATGATCTAGAAATTACTATTGCCAAATTTTACAATAGTACTAAAAACAGGATTAGTTAATCAATCTTGCAAACCATCAATCTGTGAAGAAATGACTTGATTGTGTTGTTACTACAAATCTTGGTATGCAGTACAAAGGACCTAATTTTGTGTCCAGTACTACCAAAGAAACCTACAAACCCAAGTTCTCACAAAAAGTATCCTACAAACTATATAGCACTCTGAATTTTGATGGTGCATCTACTTCACAGAACGCGAGGGAATATGTTGCACCATGGAAGAACAAGAAAAGCAATACTTTCATGTATCGGAAACACAATTACTGTTCTTTCATGAAATCATCTCACACGCATAACAATCATTTTGATGATAGTAGAAATTATTAATCTCAAAATGATAATGTGATGCAACCTAATACTCCAAACAAGTTCTTGAACAAGAAGGTTAACAAACCTGAACTATTTTGGAAGATTAGACCAAGCAAGACGAAAAGTAAAGAGTTTGGAAAAGGAATGTAACGCCCCCAGACCCCGGGCCTGTAGCGCTAAATGAGTCATAAATGTCCGGTCAACTGTTTAGACCGCCGTCATCGCTTGGTCTAAAAGGGCTAACCCGAGTTGACAAGACCTTTATGTCTCACACTTATATGGGGGTGAGCATTCACTTAATTTACCGATGTGGGATATCACATTCTCCCCCTTATAAGGGGATCAAGGCGTCCTCGCCAGGACGGCCAAGACTTGTCCCGGATCGTCCCTACCAGAGGTAACTGGAGGCCATCCTTACACCATCTTCTTGTATGGTGCATCGCATAGTTCCGTCTGATAGTCGGCTCAAATACCATTCTCAGAACGCCCCGCACCCGGGCTGTAGCGCTAAATGAGTCATAAATGTCCGGTCAATCGCTTAGACCGCCCCGTCCTCGCTGGTGCAAAAGGGCTAACCCGAGTTGACAAGACCTTTATGTCTCACACTTATATGGGGTGAGCATTCACTTAATTTACCGATGTGGGATATCACAAGGAAAGGTATTTCACAAAGATGATTATCCACTTTCAGAGTGGTGGATAACAAGTATGAAATGATCACATTATTACATGGGACAGATGATAGAATCCATGAACTCAATGAAGGCCCAGCCACCCTGGCATATTGAATGAGATTATGGTTCGCCTTGAGGTGTGAAACTAGTTGGTCTCTTTCCTGGTCGGACAGATGAGCTGCGATTTAAATTTTTTGGTCGGGATAAGATTCATTCACGATGACCTCGACTAGTTCTCCTTGAGAAGTGAAATCCGGCTCGTCCCTTACTTGCAACGTTTCACATTCAACCTCTGCGAGAACGAGCTCCCTGACCATGTTTACCCGACTTGGACCTGCCATAAGCTCGGGTTGATCTGTTCGGGCTTTCTTGCTGTCTGTGTGATAGTCTCGGATATTTTCAAGCAGTTTCTAAGGCCGACTGATGGCGACCCTGACCCCATTTCCGGCATTAAACTTGGCCCTCTGGTGCGGCACCGAGACGACCATTTGAAATTGCCTAAGGTCCGGAATCCCCGAGATCAAGTTATAATGAGATTGAAGGTCGACCACAAGAAAAGTTCTCAGTTCTACTGGGCTTATAATCACCTATCTGCACATCCAAGTCGATGGTGCCCATGACCCAAACTTTATCAATTGAGAATCCCACAAGGGTACCATTGTAGGGTTTCAATCTGGGCTCACCATAGCCGAGCTTCTTAAGACAATCGTAGTATCTCCGCAAGCCCCTGTGTCCACTAAGACCCGGTTTATGCCAGTAGTGCAGATGCCCACTTGTATAACGATGGGCACGTCTATAGCTCTTGGCGGACCCACCAATTCACCGTGGGTGAAATAAAGAGACTGTTCAGAGTCGCTTAAGATGAACGGCTTTTCAAAACCTCTTTGGTTCAATGAGTTGATCTGTGTTTTGAGCTGGTTGTTGCTGGGGAAGGATTCGCTGATTATCTGAATTTCATCCCTATATCGGCGAGGCTGGGGGTTTCCTCTGTTGGCGTTCCTACCATCTCGTTTGTATATGTCCAGTGCCCTTTGGGCAATCAGCTTCTCAATTTCCTTTCTTAAAACTTGACATTCATTTGTGGTATGGCCATGATCTTTATGATAGTTGCAGAACTGAGACTTGTCACGGCTCTTAGCATCAGCTTTCATGGGACACAGATTTGGTAGGTGGTCCCTTATCTCATGCATTATCTGCCCGGGGGCGTGTTGATGGGAGTGAAATCCTCCTTGAATTTCAGGGGCTTTTTGTGGTCTCGGTCGCGATTTTGTTCAACCCCTCTTTTGGCGGATCTGAGCCAGCCTTAGCCTTCCCTTACCATATAATGATGAAGGTCCAGGCTTGGATATGCCATATTTTCGGGCTTTCTCAAGCATATCTTGCAGGTTTATAGGAGGCCGTAGAGAGAATTCAGTTTTGAGGCCGTCTATGACCAAACCTATCTGAAAACTAGTTATAATATCGGTCTCTTTTCTGCCCCATGTCTGCTCATAGACCTTATTGAATCGCTCATAATAACTTAGAGCCAACTCGTTTTACCCTTGATGGACCTCGTAGAGATTGTCGATTGTATTCTTCGGCCTGTCCACCGACTTGAACTCTTCGATAAACTTAGACTGCAAATCGTCCCATGAGCAGATCAATCTGGGGGGCAGATTGCGGATCCACGTTGCAGCTCTAACCTGCATGGTGCCTACAAGGGAGATGCACCATGCGGATTCGTTCTGGGTTGCCAAGGTGATCCTACCTTGAAATGCGGAGAGCCAGTCATAAGGACAGGTCATACCGTGATAATTGTGGAAGGTGGGATAGTGGATTTTGCCTTTCGGCATTTTTTTCCAGAATATCCTTGGAGAGGACACTCATTCCCCAAGTTGGCATGTCCGCTTTCTCAGGCTTAGATTTTTCCATATCCTCAAGCCGCCTTTGAAGTCTATCGACCTAGACGTGCTCTGATCGAGCTGCACTCTCCGACCGGTTACGAGACTCAGCATATTGTTCCCCCAACCTATCTCTGATGTTTTGATGGGCAACTTGATTCTCGTTGCCCTCTCATCTTGGGGATTCATTGCGATCATTATGTTCACCGTTTCCAGGCCCATGGTGATTTAGAGCCGGTCTCATTTCTTGAGTTCAACCATCAGATGAGTGAACATTCCCTTCTCTGTGAAAGCACCCATCTCTGTTGCACCACTGAGATCGATGAGGAGGATCGTTATTAGTCTTAGTGGGTTGCTCTATTGGTGCAGAGATGCCTAGTGCGGGCATACCATTGATCAAACTGGGAGGCAACCCTATGGAGACGAGGTATGGGTTTGCCTCTTCCATTCTCTTGTCGTATTCAACATGAGACAAATCAGAAGCTATGTATGGGTCTAAATGAGTAGTTGGCCCTTTGTCTGGGGTCGGTTCGCGGGCTTGGCATTGTCAGGACAGACCCGCGACCTCTTTCCATTTATTCCTTATCAAGACCTCAAGTGTGTTCTTGGCATTGGTTTCCTCACTGAGGAATAGATGGGCATCCTCCCTTGAGGGCGAGTTATCATCATGTTCACCCTGGTGACATGCAGGGTCTGACACGACAGTTGTACGTGAGAGTTTCTGATTTGTCCTCCTGCCAGGTATAATTGGCACCACTAACTTACTTCATGTCATGTTTATGTGATGGAAATCTTGTAGAACACGCAAAGTGGTAATGCAAACTTTGAATATGAAGGCCTGGAGAATTTGAAGGAAATGACGAAGATTCCTCATTGTACTTATGAGCTTGGTGATAAATCAAATGCAAACCCCATGCTTTATATGTTTGAACTTGTCAACCTTGCATGAAGACCTGAAAAATTCTTGTTGTGTATGATGAAGATTCATGTAAGCTCTTTGACGAAAATTCGAGAAAAATGGCGATAGCTCAAGCACAATTTCAATGGATTTTGTGCTGAACTTTGCTGAATCTTATATAAAATTGTGGTACCAATGCTGAATGTTAGGAACCTGGGATGATTCTGCGAACTTCTGAGCTGAAGAATCAAGAATCTAAAGTACGAACACGACGAAAAACCAAATGGTGTTTTCCTTGCTGGAGCCGCCGTAAAAACGTTTTTTGGATGGCATTTTTTGACCGGAAAAACACTGAATAGCAAGATTTCCTAGTAACGGAGCCAACTGATAATATCGGAATTATCACGGTGAAGTTAGCGGTGGTTTTGTGGTGGATATCTGGCTATATAAGTGTGATTTTACCGGCGAAGTGCGGTGGTGCTTATGACCGACGGACTCAAAGCTTTAAGAAGACAGGAATGAAGTCGACAAATTGGCAGAGTCTGGTTTGCTTTGTATATTATGCAAGATTTCTAATGTATTACATGGTGCCACTATTTATAGGTGAACTACTAATGACGATTAGGCTATGTATGACGAGACATAATTAAATATGATGTGACATAATTAATCTAGACAGCTGGCATGGCGGACTCGTGTGGGGTGGACCCAGTACTTGGCCATTTTGTTGAGCTTGAGTCTGAGTTTGAGTCTTGTAGTCATCATGTGTAAGCCATGTTTGCCTAGTTGAGTGGGCTTGGTACGAACTGGCGGACTTAAGATATGAAGGGCGGACTTATGTATGAGGTGGATTGAAAGCTTCGGATGGATTTGATTGTACCCGGCCCGGTCCGGCTTATGTTGATGCGGACTCACTGGGCCGAGGACCCTATCCATTATCGGGCCTATGTATAGGCCCAATTAGGATCCACGGGCTCTTTTTCAGGTTTGGCGCATCAACTATCACATAGGGTTCAGTCAGCTATTTATTTTAAATTCAATTATTATTACTTATTTATTTATTTATTTTATGACATGTAGTAATATTATGTGTCAGTTATGTCGTTTATGGTAGTTTATTTATGATAAGGGGAGTATGCCAATTCATTATGACAATCTGTGTATGACTGTGATGCGTAATGGTACATGGTGTGTTATGTATGACTGCCAAACGTAATAGTGCTTAACACTTTATAATGAATATTATAGCAGCTTGTGTATGACTGCGATACGTAATGGTATACAGTACGATATGCATGACTGCGATATGTAGCAGTGTATGTCACTAACCAATGAGAATATGAAGGAACTGTGTATGACAGAGTAACGTAACGGCACACAATGTGATATATATGACAGCGGAACGTAATAGTGCATATCACTAAAGAATGAGAAATTAATGTTAAGTACGTTGAATATGATTATGATAATTTGTTGACGAGTATTTTAAAGTATACTTGCATTAGTAGAAAACTATGGATGTATTTCCCAGATACTACTATGGTTCCCTTTTTAGTTATATATTCTTTACTGGGCCGTCGTGCTCACCCCTTATTTAATATTTTTAAATTATGATTATGTAGAATTCGAAGAGACAGGAGAATACCATCAAAGGAGAATTATGCTTCTGAGTTCACCATATTCTAGGAGTCTATTTACTTTCAGCTTGAGACATTATATTTTCTTTCATTTTATTTCTTGGGTTGCGCTCCCGCAGTACGTTTGTTGGACTTATTTTTATGTTTTAGTGATGAGTTCCAGACAAGCTGTTATAGAACAAAGGCAAAAAGATGTCTAGATCAAATGTATAGGTTTATTAGAGTTTGATCTTTGTATAGGTTTGATCAAACAAGCACTGTAAAGGTCAGTTGACTTATGTCGTGATGGTCTAGATCATGAGGGTACTTAGGTCGATGGAGACTAGTCAGAAACCTCGCCAAGACCAAGGTTGAGGGCTCAAACTCAATGAAGGCTAAGGGATCAAACTTAGTAATTAAAGTCAACGTTATGCAATCAGAATTTAGGGAAGTCTGTGATGACCTAAACTGATTACATATACCTTGTGTACAAGGTCTAAGTTCCATAAGTTGGATGGTGTTTGGAACTTAATTATTGGCAAAAAGGGTGTAATCTAACTTCACAAATAAAAGTTAGATAAACGGTAAGTCGCATTGTGTTTTAAACACAAACAAATTATGATTCAAATTTCATTATGTATTTCAAAGTGAGACTTATAAACTCATTGATACATATACCTCGATTTATTCAAGATTACATTGGAAGAAAACAAGGATAAGGACAACTAACAACCTCTGATTTATCAAACAAATCAATGGTTGAGATTAAATGGACGTTGGGATGAATCAGACCTTTATCCAATGGATACAAGTCAAAGGGTGGACAGACTGCATTCTGTCAAAAAGCAGTCTGACTGTGTCAGTACTATGAATAGTGACAGAAAGCAAGTCAAATGGGACAAATCTGAAACGGCTATGTTTGAATTTCAAACATAAGTCACAAGGAATCCTACCTATAAATAGAGGACTCCTAATTCAGATACAAGTGATGAACATTAGATGAAAATTAAGGAATTATCTTGAGCAATCAGAACTCAAACAGAAAAACACCCTGCTGACCCTACTGAGCTTTAACCTACTGATCCAGAGAAACTCTTCAAGTGTAATCTGCATTCAAGCTACGTCAAGTTTACACACTTGAAGACTGCAAGCTGCTGATCATATCATCCTGATCAAGCTGCTGCAACTGAATCATTTACTTGATTCAATCTTTCTTTTATAAGAATCTCATCAAGACAGTGAAGCATCTGTTGGGTGTGAAAGACTGTTGTTTGTGGTGGAGCTAGTGAAGAGGCAATCCTACCCTTCAAGGACCAGTGGAAGACTTTGGAGCAGCAATCCTACCTGTTCCAAGTGTTCAGTTCGTGAAGCCATAGTTATTGGTGAAGGACAAGCAACCTAGGGATTTTTGTAAGAGCCAACTCAAAGATCACGAGTGAATTACCTCCAACATCACAGGAGAAGAGTGGACTGACAAGATTACACCACCTGGAACCACTATAAAATCTGCGTAATTACTTTCTGCATTTAGTTTATCTAGCACATCAATCTACTGAATCTAGCAACTAATCTCACACACATACACTACTGAGTATCTAATACTTGGTATCATATTTTAACAACAAGTAACAAGGTTTAATTTTTGATATATTCCGCTGCACAAATTCAGTAAATTCAATAGTCGTAGACTATCAAGGTCAAGAGACTCATCGAGGTATCGCAGTCTTCTTGAAGTTGCAGAGTTTGTTAACTCCAAAAGTTTTAAGTGTTAAGTTTATTCACCCCCCCCCCTCTAAACTTTACCAAAGCCTTTTCAAGGGACCAACAATTGGTATCGGAGCAAAGGCTTCATTCAAGTAATCCTACTTGTTGTGCTTGTGAAAATACTTTGAAAACTTTTTCAAGTTACTGATTTTCAAAGATTTGCATCATGGATAACAACCAGTATGCTAGAACAATGTTGATGTGTTCTGTAGATCGATTTGATGTGTATAAACGTCGTATGCAGGCTTTTCTAGCTGCAACTCATAATGAAATGATGGATGTGCTGATAGATGGACCACTAGAGATTACCAAGTCAATAACAGTGGGAGAAGAGACACAGTACATTCCTAAGCCTAAAAAGGAATGGACTGCTGATGATAGAAGGAGAGCAAACCTCAACAATATTGCTATTGATATAATTTACAGAACCTTGGATAGCAATATGTACATGAAGATGAAAGATTGCAAGACTGCAAAAGAACTTTGGGACAAGATACAGTTGATCTGTGAAGGCACTGATGCAATCAAGAAAAACAAAATCAGTGTGGCCAAAAAGAAGTTTCAAAAGTTCAAGATGCTACCCAATGAAACCATTGAGCAAATGGAATCAAGATTCAATGCTATCCTGGATGAACTTACCCTGCTGAGTGTAAGTTACTCAAAAGAAGAAATCAACTCAAAAATCTTCGAAGCATTACCTGACAAAGAAGTTTGGAAGATGAAAGTCACTGCTATAGAAGAAATGAGAAAGCTACATGAAGAAGACACCTTCAAATTATTCTCAGATCTTAAAGCTTATGAGTTCAACAAGAGATTGGTTCCTACTACTAAAAAGGAAGAACCAAAGACAACTGCATTGGCTGCTAAACATCAAGAAGAGACATCAAGGGCTCAAGATGATCTGCTGGATGAGATGCAAGAGCAGATTGCCCTACTGAGCAAGAAAATTAGAATGATGAAGACTGGAAAGAGTTCTTCAAGGAATTTCACAAAGAGATCCAGTGAAAATAAGAAGGATGATACAAAGAAAGACAATGATTATCTGTGTTTTCATTGCAAGAAACCAGGACACTTCAAACCTGACTGTCCTGAGTTAAAACAAACTAAGGAACCTGATTATCTTTGTTTCAATTGCAAGAACCCTGGACATTTCAGACCTGACTGTCCAGACCTACTGAAGACTAAAAGTCAACAAAGAAGACATGGCAATAAGGCTATGATTGCTGAAGATGAATCAGGATATGAAGTGGAATCAGAAAAAGGAAATAAATCTGATGACACTGCTCTTGTTGCTGATATGGATGACTATGCATTGATGGCATATATGGATGAAACAGAGGAGGTATACAATTCTGTATCTATTAACACTCCTGCTGGAAGTGATTGTGAATCAACTTGTGGTTCAAATCCAAAAAATTCTGACAATGAAGAAACATTGGATGCCATCCTTAATCAACTGAGGATAATACAATCTGGTTATGAGATTGTGAAGGCTGAAAAAGAAGCTCTTCAAGTAGAAGTTGAAAGATTAAATGCTGAATTAAGAATTCTCAAAGGTGTTCACGGATTTATCTAATGCAAAATAAACAAGTAATAATATTTATAAATCCGGCTTACCTCAAGTGCAAGGATCGTAGTAAAGAGGTTGATACCGGGTCGATCTTACGGAGAACTGACGATTGTTAATCCTAGTTTTTGTCTAACTAACTATGTCACGAAAACCAACCTAAACAGCAAATAAAACTAAACGAGACTGAAAGTAAAGATAACACGAATGTAAAACTGGACAGAAGAATGAATCTAAAGACAGGGAAGATACGGGTTGCGAACAATTTAAACTACAACTAAACCTAATATGCAATAAGAAGATTTGACTAAACTAAACAACTCAAGTTTTAAGGGATTAAATTCAAATTATAACGAACAAACGAGCGATTGATCCACCTATCCTAACAAGTATCAACTCCTATCTCGATTATATTGTGTTTTCTAACCAAGTTGTGATTTCACCTTGTCTAAAACATGAACCCTAATTTCTTAGATAGTTCACCTATTAATTTATGTCTTTCGATTTAAAGATTAACGACTTTACTAATTAAAGGTGTAAACTTTAACGTTTGTAACCTAGAAATCTAACCTATTAACTCTCGTTATATAGATTAAACATCTATTCCTTTTCACGATGATTTAATGTTTATATGACTTTCATCAACATAAAACAATCAAGCATGCACATCTTTCGATATAATTGCAATGAACAATATAAAAAATGATAAAGGAAACAACTTTAGATAAAACTCACAGATAATCAAGAAACGGAATCAAAACGTGTTGGATAGGCTTCACAATGCTCGCTTGATGAAGGCTTAGCCTCTAAACATCCTCTTGCAACTTGAGATTGTAGAAGAAAAGTACATAAAAACTACCAATTTTAATCTAGAATGTGAATCATAAAACCTGGAATAAAAAAAGTGTAAAACGCAGACCTAAAGCCGCCCCACAGGTTTAGGGTTTTGAGTAATGAGTATATGGTATCAATGATGTGGAAAAACAGCAAGTATTTATAGGAAACAAAGTCGGTTTGGCCAAAGTCGGCGTATGGACGCCCGTCCAGAGTGTTGGACGCCCGTCCATTCTGCTTGAAATCTTTGAATCGGGCCGAGTCATGATCAGACGCCCGTCCTATGTTAAATTGGACGCTCGTTCACTAAAATCATCACAACTCTGAATCAACTTCCCTCTCCTGGACGCTCGTCCACTTCTTCGACGCCGCGTCCACTCGACGCCTTGCTTCAAGCTTCGGGCGCTTGATCCGAGATCGACTTAATCTTGATTTTTCCATACTTATCTCTTCTTCTTCGATCCAAATCATCATTATCTCTTCTATCATTAATGTAATTCAACTTTTATCTCTTTTTGATCATCATTTGAGCATCAAACACGTACCTATAACACATTAAAACATCGCAAAACGTAATATCATCCAAATAATCATAAAATCAAAATTAAAACACCAAAATTAACCTATTTTGCGAATAACTCATTAAAAACCTCATTTACTCAATAATTCCATTAAACACTCGTTTCTTATGCAAATTATACAAATATGAGGGAAATTATCATAAAATATATCAATATAAATCGTATAAATTCACCCTTAACAACTCCCCACACTTAGCTTTTGCTCGTCCCGAGCAAAACAAAACAAAATTAGGGCTCAAAGCAAAGCAGACATCTCGCACAATATAGCATAGATCCAATAAATCGAAGTTCACCACCGTGTGTGCATAGCCATAGAAAACTTCCACTAAATCCAAACTTGAGAAACTCAAAGCAAAACTAGCTAATACCCCCTTGTAGACTAGCAATAAATGATACTCATAAGATGTACCCTACAAACGTAAAATATCCCGAAAAGAATGATCGAATATATCTAGGGCCTTTCTGAAATACTCAGAGGAAAATCCCTACAGCATATCTATCAGTTTATACTGGGGATAAGATAGACGATAACTAAGTCTTTCACTTATTCATACCACTTTCCTTCGTAAGTTGATTTAATTTATCTTTCACATATAAACACACATCAGAATGAGCTTTTGCCCGTCATAGCAGAATAGGATATTCGAGATATACCCTACCTTACTCCAATCATAAGGTAGCTTTTTCTGACTGTCGTGAGCTTTTAGTCATCATAGTTGTATAGGACATACGTGGTATACCCTATCGCACTCAAATCATTGACTAGCTTTCGACACACCCAATTACTTCATTATAAACTCAACTTTTTCATTTGACAATAAGTTACGTGTTACTTATCACATTCAAACCTTAGATTTTCACAGTATAACATACTTCGGATCTAAATACAAACTGTCATAGATCTCAAGATATATACGTAGCACTAAGCACATGACTTATAAGAAAATCAGAAATCACTCGTCAAAAGGGGTATAACTTTATAAATTAGCTCATCATTCACTATGGCTCATGAAAAATAGATCTCAGGTGAAACAACTAACTTCTCAAACATATGATATATAGCTTGGATGACTATAAAAATAACGAACATTGAATTGAATTGCCTACTTGGGACAAAACAAAAACCAAAATGTTGAAAAAAATTTAAAATTCTAGCTCATTTTGCATAGACTCGTAACGAATTAAGCAAATGTATAGATACATATCAAATCATTCCCCTCCCCCACACTTAAATATCAACATGTCCTCATGTTGTGCGTAGAAAAATAACCAGACAGAAACTTAGCTGATTTCGCGTGAAAAATCGAGGCGTGGTCAGCCGAGCATGAAAGAAAACAACGCTCGAAAGCGTCGAAAAAAAAATCGTCCAAACTAACTCAAGCGAGATCCTGACCAAAACTATATCTGCACGACTGGACAAAACAGGAAAAATCTCGGGGAACAACGGGGAATATTATCGCAACACAAGAAAAGATAATTCGAAAGTGAAATCGAATCGAACAAAGAGATATATCACGAGGCATAAGGAAAATAGTAATCGTACAATATCAGTAACAATACAAATCGAAGTACGAGAGTGCCTTAGGGCTTACATGATCCATTGGGAAAAATAAACAGTAGCTATTTGAAAAGTACAACGAATCACGTAATGAAAAGTAGCAAGATTATACAACCATCGTAGCTAAGACAAAACAAAAGCTAGAATAAGAAAAATAAGATCAGTGCGGCCCGGCGCTGCAGAATCATCGCCAGGAGGTGCTCCACCGTGGGAGGGTCAGCCGCTCCTCATCCGAAGACGACTCGGACTGCTCGTTGACGTCCGCAATGGCTAGCTCAATCTCGCCGAATAGACATAATCTATGATGCTCGGTCGAAGACTCGCGCCCTCGGCTTCCGGCCCTCACCGATACACCGCAAAATAGTCAAGATATTGTTTTGAGAAGTCCGAATATCCTCCATCCGCCTCCTGCATAATCGTTAGCCATACTCAACCTCATCCGGACTGAGGGGAGATAAAGTAGCAAGGAGGATGCTCGAGGCGGTGCCGAAGATGAATCTGGCGCACGTGGTGCCTCCGCCGTAACGCCCCAAGACTTAACCTTTTCTCTCTCAGATAGGTCTCGGGTTCTTCGGTTTGTGATCCGTCCATACTCAGGCACTCCGGCATCAACACACAAACTATGTATCAAATGGGGACTATCAAGCTATGCGTAAAACCTTCCGATTGATAGCTATCTCATCGTATAAAGCTTGTCCAACATTCACATTCAATCCAAAGGTCAAAGCGTATAACATCCCTAAGTCACCGATATGAAAATGCGCCGATTGTTCTTTGGCAACAACCGACTCAGATAAAGCGACACCGACCTTCCAAATTCGGACCAACTAGTCGTCACCAACTCCTTACGATCTCCACCCGGCCTTAGTGTCCATGGAACATCCGGGCACACTTTTAAACGCAAACTCCTCCAAAGGATCCTGGCCGGCATCCTGCCTTCTCTTAATCTCCTCCTTGTAATCCAAACCCTCGAAAGGTGCCAACTTGTACTTGTCATTTATCACCTGTGGCGTAAAAGGTACCTTGACATTCCTAACCATTACAACGCCTGATTCCAAATTGGTTTCTGAACAATTGCTATAAAACTCACGAACCAACGTGTCATTGACCGGGGTACTTGGGATTATCATCAAGGCATCACACTTCCTATCCTTTAACAACTTCACAAAAGCTGGATCAACCTTAGTGTCCAACACCGCCCTCTCTATCAACATGGTCCTCGATTGATAGTGCTTCGTAAAAACCCCATAAGCCTTAGGATTTATGAAACGACGAGCTAAAGGGATAGAAGGTCGAGCATTTTTCCTAACCGGTTCAACTCTCGTACTTGCCTCCTCCTGTCTAGGTACATTCTCAGCAGGTTCGACTCCAGATGGTTCACCACTTCGTTGACTCCTAGGAAATCTCACTAAAGGGACATTATCCTCTGTATCGGAACCAGATGTCGACTCATCTCTTAATGGGGCCCTAGATTGAGCTTGTGTAGACCTAAGAGGGTTGTGTCTGTCACCAATCCGAATACCTTGAGTAGGAGGCACCACAATAGGATCTACAGCCTTCCGTTTCTTACTAGGCTCCTGATCCACACCCTTACCATGCCTCTTGACTACCGCTTTACGAACCATGGTTGAAGCTTAAACTAAACCAAAACAATCCCAAATCACAGCAAGTTACCCGTTTAACATCCAAATCGGGATTTCAAAATAACCAAACCACAAACCACAACCATCCATCATCACCAAACAACCCATTCATCATCCATCACATCACCACAGCACAGTAAAACAAGAAAGAAACATGAATAAATTAATTAAGGCATTATTCATGTGAACGAGCCGACCCGAAGATCGAACTCACAAAAACGTGAATAAATTTGAGAAAAATTGTTGCTAACTTACCAAGTAAGACGTGTAGATGACGATCGAGATGTTTTTCAGTCCCAACAACCCCAATTTGGCTCCCAAAATCGGATTTTTGTCTGGAAAACTCGGACCGAAGAGGGCTCTGATTCTCCAAAATGGTTGTTGGTTGAGGAATAAGGTTTAGAAAAGTGAAAATAAGGGACCAAAAGCGTTCTATAGCAACTGAAATCGCTCAATTTGGTGTAATATTGAGGGATTGAGGTGAAGAGGAGGGCAAAAGTCGGGCTCCCAAGTTTGAATTTCTGAAAAATAAGGGTTCATGGACTGAAGGGGTATTTATAGGCAAGGTATGGACGCTCGTCCAATTCTGTGGACGGGCGTTCACTGGAGATAGCAAGAACTGGACGGGCGTCCAATATATCAGACGCGCGTCCATCTTTCAAGTTAGATACAGGATTGGAGGGAACAATGCAGACGGGCGTCCACTTATAATGGACGGACGTCCAAGAAATGCATAGGGTAGACAAGCGTCCAGATCTCTGGACGGGCGTCCAATGCAGAGATTATGCAAAAATTATAAGATTTCATACAATTCAAATTCAAATTTGCATTTTCTCATTAAACTCGAATAAAACCTCAAAAAATACAAATGAAAAACGACGAAATACATAAAATCACTAGAAAATAAGTAGAAGCAATAGAAAATAGTGGGTTGCCTACCACCGAGCGCTTTTGTTTTACGTCGTTTTTTATACCGGGTCGATCTTACGGGGAACTGACGATTGTTAATCCTAGTTTTTGTCTAACTAACTATGTCACGAAAACCAACCTAACAACGCTAGTCATCAAAAATTTCCGCCCAATCCACCACCCGGATAAGACGGCGGGAGCATGTCAATCGCCGGAGGAAAATCATACT